>JABUQX010069563.1:5000-7500 GCA_015478945.1 Trachelipus rathkii
TGTTTTACTGTTTTAACTCACATATTTATTAACATTACATACCTTAAAGCAGTAAATCAGTAAATCAATAGAGGTGTGACCTAACACCAAGGGGGGATTAGTATGCTTTTGTTTTACTGCTTTACTGCTTTAACTCATGTTTTACTGCTTTAACTCATGTTTTACTGCTTTAACTCATATGTTTTACTGCTTTAACTCATGTTTTACTGCTTTAACTCATATGTTTTACTGCTTTAACTCATATATTTATTAACATTTGTTATTTTATTTTGTTTTAATACTTTTTTATTTATTTTATTATTTTTATTTATTTTTATTATTATTTTTATTATTTTTATTATTTTATTTTCATTTTTATTATTATACTTAGTGTTATTTACTTCATGCCTATTGTTATTATTTAGAAACACACATACACACACACACACACACACACACACACACACACACACACACACTTACACTTATACACACATCCACTATGACACTTATACACACATTCACTATGACACTTACATTTAACCATAGACACTTACATTTACACTTATACACAGATTTACTTACACTCACACACAAATTTACTTACACTCACACACAGATTTACTTACACCCACACAGATTTTATTCTACGGTACAATTTACTTACACTCACACACAGATTTACTACACACACACACAGATTTACTTACACACACGGTACATACACTCACACACAGATTTACTTACACTCACACACAGATTTACTTACCACACACACACACAGATTTACTTACACACACAGATTTACTTACACTCACACACACACACACCACCACCAAACACACACACACACAACACACACACAACACACACACACCCCACACACACCCACACACACGCACACTCACTTACAACATATAACGTATAATTTATTAAAACATTTTATGTTTTTAATAAAACACGTACATTTATATTACTCATTCAAATATAAATAAATTAATTCAAAGTTTCTTAAAACTTCTATAATAAATCAATCATTATCTTTAAACAAAGAATTTATTATTAACGGTTAATACTTTTTGTTTATAAAATTTTAAAACTATCAAGTTTTAAAATAACTTTTAGTTAAAATTTTTATGAAATTTTATTAAAAACATATATTGTTACGTTACCTTTAAAGCAATTAAATCAGAAAAATTAGTAAGGCAAGACCCTAGCAGCCCTCTACACCAAGCTATGGCACGTTTTGTTCTATTGACTTACTGCTTTACAATCATCTTAGCGAAGTAATAAGTATAAAAATAACAAAAAAGTTCTCTCTCTGCTACATAACATGTATTTTATTAAAATCATTCTAATTTTTTATATAAATAACAATTATTCACTTACATTTTATATTATTCGCTCGATGTTTAACTAAAAATATTTCAAAGTTTTTTTAAATAATGATTTTCTTTATTATTATCTATGTTCATTGACAATCCAACACGAGAGAAAACACAACAACCAGCACTCGTTTCAGATACGAAACTGACCTCTCTTTGTAAAATGGGTTGAAATAACTACTTTAGCCCTAAATTAGGATAATCCTTTTTGCGTACCCAGGGCGAATTTAGCCTAATTCCAGGTCAAATTATATGTCAAATGACCTTTTTCTGTTAAAAATGTGTGCAATAACTAACAGAATTAGGCTTAAATTTAGGCCTAATTAGGATAAACCTTTTTAATTATACAGGGACGGCATTTAAGCCTAATACCAGGGTCAAAAAGTAATTTTCCAGTATAGACAAGATTCGAGAATCAACTTTATAAATATATTTAAATGAAAACATGCTGGAATCGGTAAGATCCTTTAAAGCCAGGTAAGAAGGAAATGTTTACCTTTCTTGTGAGTGGACGGAGTAATCCTTTTCTCTATATGACAGCGCAATGTGATTGGTCGAGAATTATTTTTATCAACTTTTGGTTTTAGTATGTAATAACCTCTCAGAGGTTGGCAGAAGGAACCCCCGTAGCACCCAAAATACCAACGAGCGGGGTTCCGGAGACCCTCCCCTGAGAGAGGTTCATATAAATACAACCTTACAAACAAAAGTTGATAAAATTAATTCTCGACCAATCACATGCGCTGTCATATAGAGAATAAGGATTACTCCATCCACTCACAAGAAAGGTAAACATTTCTATCTTAACCTGCATTAAGGATCTTACCGATCCAGCATGTTTCAATTTGAAATATATTTATAAAGTTGATCCGAAATCTTGTCATACTGGAATTACCATTTTTGAAACCTAGAGTATATAGGCTTAAATCCGCTCTGCTATATTAAAAGGGTTATATCACTAAATTTAGGCCTAAAATTTAAGCCTAAACGTAAGTTATTGCACCACATTTTAACAGAAAAAGGTCAGTTTGAAATATATATTTTGACCTGGAATTAGGCCTAAATGCCCCTGGTACAAAAAAGGGATTAATCTAATTAAGGGCTAAAAAGTAGTATTATATCAACCCATTACAGAG
>JABUQX010069563.1:17500-22341 GCA_015478945.1 Trachelipus rathkii
AACGAATCTGAGTCGAAAACGTTTCCTGTAAGGAAACGTTTTTTACGCACTCCGACTCCGACTCCGACTCCGACTCCGGCTCCGGCTCCGGCTCTGGCTCCGGCCGCGGTTTGGTTCAGACTCCGGCTCCGGCTCTGGCTCCGGCCGCGGTTTGGTTCAGACTCCGGCTCCGACTCGAAGAAGTGATCCCCGAAGGGGATCACTTCTGAGTTGTTTTTTAAACCCTTTTGCGCCTGCTTCAGCGACTCCGAGTCCGCACTGGCACGCTGCACCGGTCCGCACGCGACCGCAACCGCGCCTCTGGTTCCGACCTATATCTATATAAGTTAGAGTTAACGTATCGTGATAAAATTTGGAGTGGTGTTAGATGATGACGTACCCTAGTCATGGATGATGTTACATCCCCAGGGGTCCCCGAAGGGGGGACCCCACCCCATTAAAAAATTAAAAAAATGTTTCTTAGAAGGTTGGAATTTGGTGAAGAAGGATTTCAGAGTGATTCTGAAAGACTTGGTATGGGAACTCTTAATGAGTTCGGCTTCCAGCAACCGGTGTTGGAGCCACTGCGTTGCCGAGTAATAAACATTCCGTATAACACATGTAGGTGTCTTTGAAATATAGTTATTGGATCTGTTAGATTTTCGAAAAATAAGTTTCAGACCATCAAGAATAAATAAAAAATAAATAAATAAAATATAAATAAAATTTTCTTATTCTTTTTATGTTTAATACTTACAAATTTAACGTTTTTACATAACCCTAAGCAGTAAAATCACTAAATAAAACCACCATCCACCACAATCCAACCTCCCTCCTGACCTCTGTGGATCTATTGATCTATTGATTTATAGATCTATTGATATGAAATTTTTGATAAACATATAACAATAAAATAAAGTTCTTTATACAAACATCAACAATAAATGTTGACGTAACAAAGTTTTCACATTAATAAAGCTTATTAGTATCATCTGAACTACGGATATAACCCCCCAAAGACAAACTTAACACATCTTAAAACAGGAATAAAACGGTTTTAACGTTAACAAAGTTCTACACTTAACACCCGTAAAATAACTAATATACATCCAAAGACGTAACCTATTCAAAAAACTTTGTCAAGCATATCTCTAACATATTATCGCTAACACCTTACACTGTCACAGTAACATTTTAACAAAAAATTTATCACAACATGATTATTTATCATACTGATCAACGATATACTCTAACAATAAATAAGGTTTCCTCATCCAATAAAGCTAAACATGACGTCACATGATATATTAGAATAATAATGTACAAAAGACAAACTAAACAACAACTTAAGCAGAATAAGCAGTCACATTAACAAAAGTTCCACACTTATCAACATAAGTAACTAACACGGCCCACAATACGTAACCTATTCTTACTTTTTCAAGCATATCTCTATCATATTAGCGTTAACCTTTACCTGACACAGTAACATCATAACATTAATAAAGCCACTTAGCATCCATCTGAATATTGATATACCCACAACGACAAACCGGTAACACATTTAAGCAAGAATAAGCAGTCAACATTAACAAGGTTCCACTTTTCAACAGTAAAGTAACTAACACGGCCCACAATACGTAACCTATTCTTACTTTTTTCAAAGCATATCTCTATCATAATTAGCGTTAACCTTTACCCTGCACAGTAACTATCATCATTAAATAGCTCACTAGCATCAATCTGAACTATGAATATAACCCCACAAAGACAAACATAACAACATCTTAACAAGAATAAACAGTCAACGTTAACAAAGTTTCATACCTTACAACAGTAAAGTAACTACATAACATCCAAAAAACGTAACTTATTCCCATTTTGGTCAAGCATGTCTCTAACATAAAAATGTTAATCTTACACGGACACAGTAACATTTAGCAAAATTTATCATAACCTGGCGTAATTATCATACAGACCAACGAAAGTCATGCCTAAGTAACAAAGTTTTTCCACATTAAGAAAAGCACCGTACACGACCAGAACTAGAATATAGTATATTACGACAAGCCTGACACATGCTTAAGCAAGAATAAACTGCCCAACATTAACAAAAGCCAACTTATCAACAGTAAAAAGGTCATAAAGCGAACAATAAGCGGGAAGTAAACAGTTTTCAATTTTTAATAACATATAATTTTCACTTGAAAAAGCGTTAATATAAATACATAAAGAAATATAAATCATAAAACATAGTTTATTTTAAAATATATTAATTCATCTTAGAGAACATAGATTCAAGTTTGGTACGTTCTATATATCTCTCTAAAGATTCAACACCTTTGAAAGGTTGTAAATTAAGGCCCCTTCAGCGACACTAAAGCCAATTTTTCCGGCATATGTTCGATCAACAGCACTCATTTTCTCATCAGAGAGAAGTAAAACTCTTCCAAGCTGATGTTATTAAAGCATTCTGTACATTGAAATTAAATACGGGAAAACCACATGTTTCGGTGTAAATATCATAGAATACACCATGTGCTATATGTATTATGTCCTCGAGTACGTCAACATCGTTAAGGTGGATGTTAATTCGTTTTTATTTTTAGCAAAGTGTAATTGTTTCAGATGATGAACTGTGGAAACTTATAACATGTGGGCCGATAAGAAGGTCACACATCGATGGGTTTCCAAGTAGTTGGCGTAAACATCAAGGGTTTTAATCATTGTCACCGATGAAGAAGCAACAACGTCTATTCTATTAGAACCAACTTAAATGTTGGTCTTCTCAGTTAGATATTTTCACTTAAAGCGTTGATCTTTCGGAATACAGCACTTATCTCTACCATGCAGCAACGATGTCCGATAATCTTGATGAATCCATCAGCGCAAAACGAATAAAGGTCCTATTAATTTGAAACCCTTTGGTAGAAAATACAAGCACGTAAACGACTGCCATTTGGTTTACGATTAAATTAAATGACAACATCATTGGGTTAACGAGCTCCCTCGGAAAGATATACAAACATACAGATGGAGAGATGCCGAGGAGAATGTCATCGTTACCAGTACAGCGAAAAAAAATGTCCTTACTGTGGAATCGGGTATGCGTAAACAACCCCTTATACGGTAATGAGAATTCTTTCTTTCAGCCATATCAGAAGAAAAGTAAACAAAGATACAACGCAAAAACGAACCATATAGTTCAAAGGGTATATATTCTCGTTTAACAACAACAAACAACAACAACAACAAACAGCAACAAAACAACAACAACAAACAACAACAACAGCAAACAACAACAGCAACATATACATAGTAACAAGAATAAGTTCTTTATACACTCATCAACGAATATATGCTAACGTAACATTGTTTTTCACATTAATAAAGCTAAACATAGCATTATTCAGTAACTAAGAATATAGTACTACAAAAATGCTAACACCACCTTACGCTAGAATAACAACTAACATTAAACAAAGTTTCATACTTAAAAGCAGTAAAGTACCTAACACAAAGCATACAAACGGTAACTATCACTCTTTTTCAAACATATCTCCTAACATATCAATGTAAATTTTACATTAACAATGGATTTACGTAGCATTTAGAGTATCATCACAAAACATTAAGCAATAGTAAAACCCGGAATATTTTTAGGCCTTATCTCTTTTTAGAGCGACTAGCACCCCCGCCCTTTCAGAACATTTCAAACATGAAACATAAAAAATGATTTTTGCTTTATCCATTTGGCATAAAGTGATGGAATACTTTATTATTAATTTATTATAACAAACTGGTAGGTTGGGCAACGGTGCATCATACAGAGGTGATTTGGCAGCACTGTATAGATTAGAGAGCTGAGTTATATATAAATCAATGAGCTATTCGATGGGGTATTCTTAATCAAGAGCTCTCATGATCAACACTTTAAGACACATTTCGTTAGATCCTGTTGTATCATCGATATGGTTGTTAATGAAGTCATTGGTCTTCGATGATGATCTTGAAGCATCATTCGATATGGTTGTTAATGAAGTCATTGATTCTATATTTACAAGACTTAGACTATGATAGGGATTCGTATGAGGGCCTGGAATTCAATTTCCACCTTTGGGCGATGAAGCAGTCAAACCTGACCGGAAATACTAATGTAAACCATCAGTTACCTGGGATATATTAGATAATAATAACGGCTAATTTTATCCATGTAACTGATTGTTTACATAGTAAAGGTTCATCTAGAGAAAGGGGCTGTAGGCGTTGTGCTTTCAAAGCTGTTGTTCTTCTGTTTAGGAAATAAACTCATGAATATCAATAACAGCAACTAAGAAACTAATGTTACAAAGGCAAACTACTATACCTTCGCGTATGAATAATCAGCTAACATCCCTACTGATCACTACTTACCAAAGGTAAAGTAGCTAATAGGTCATACCATACTCGATATGCTTCACACTTTTCTCGCATATCAGCAATAGGTAAAGTCGTTATCTAACAAAATCCCTTTACAAAGTAACCAATCTATCAAAGATACCAAACATCGTTGAACTATGAATTAACACTATCTTCATCAAAGTGTAACTCGTTTTGAGTATAACATCAATTGAAGTATGAATAAACATAGACATTAGCAAAATTCTAGGGCAAACCTAAACACTTACTCAACAAAAACTTAACCCATGCTCCACGTTTCTAACATATCATCGGCAGTTAACACAGTATATCTTACAAAACTCATCATTTCTCTACAAAATCAGTGTTAATTTCACACATTGTCATAGTAATATTTAACATTACGTACCTAACTTACGAATAAACAGTTTTTAGTTTTTTCATTAACCAGGAGTACATCTAAA
>JABUQX010069564.1:0-10000 GCA_015478945.1 Trachelipus rathkii
ATATAATAATATAATATATATATATAATATATATATATTAAATATATATATATATATATATATATATTAATATATATATTAAAATATATATATATATATATTATAATTATATATATTATATAATCTATATAATATAATATTATATATTATATATATATATATATTAATATATTAACTATTAATTAATAATATATATTAATATTATATATATTTGCTGTGTATGTGTTGTGTGTGTGTGTGTATAAGAATACTTAGAATTATAGCAATGGTAACACTCATAAAGAATTCGCGATGGTGAAAAACGTAAACGAGTATTTTGATTTTTATTTAGTGATTCTCACAGTTATATTGTACACACTCGTTATTAGAGTTTTCATCAAGAGAAGGAACTCATTGACGTAAGACTGTGACGCTGACACGTACTTCTATAATGAAGACGTTGCTTTGAGATATATTTTTATTTCCACATTTCGGAGTGGTATTAAGGATTACCGGGAAATGTGTACATCTTGGGAGACATGACCAACAGAGAGAGGAAGAGAGAGAGAGAGAGAGAGAGAGAGAGAGAGAGAGAGAGAGAGAGAGAGAGAGAGAGAGAGGAGAGAGACGAGAATTTATATAAGTGAGTGTTTCAAAACTTGAATGGTAAACAATAATTATATATCACTAAATTATTATAACGATATCCTATAATTAAATATTATAAATGAGTTTTATATATACACCGATACCGCAACTGTGATGTTATTGCTTGAAGCCGGTATATATATGTGTATATCTAGTTTTTTTAAGTAATTTTGTCAAATTAGCAAAATTATTGTTTGTATAAAATATATCCACACGATATTAAATAATTTTGAATAAGACTTTTTATACCAATAGTGAATTTGCTGATTTCTTTAGGATACAATCTTGTTTTGTATGTCTTGAAGCAAAATTACTTTTTTTTTTTTTCTCTGTGTGTGTGTGAAAAGTGATTTTATTAAATAGTGTTAAGTATCTACATAAATGTAAACTACTATTATATATATATGTGGTTGTTACTGAGAGTAACTTACTATATATATATACTCACCGGGTATAGTGAGTTCCGTGAAATGAAAAATGAAATAATAAAGTAGAAATAATAAAAGTACAGATGATATTCATATAAATACTCATATAATGAAGGAATAGGATATAGGAGTCGAAGTCCGAGATGGGAAGTATCGGTTAATCGAATAACTCCTTAGAGCGGAAGTGAGAATGGATAGGTTTGAGTGGTATGAAGCATTGAATGAACAAATAAGAGTAGTTTAGCCGTGCAACCTTATGGTAAGTTATCACCGCAAATAAAACAGTTGTTATTTTTGTAAACTTATGTCAATATATAATATATGTAGTATTTACCACTCTTATAATATATATATTATAATATAATATATCTAAATATACCCTTAATTAGTAATTATATGATGGATATGCTTTTATAGACATCTATATAGAATAATAAACTTAGATTATTTACAATATCTCTAATAACTAAGTTTTTAGTAATAGTAGTAGTAGTTATAGTTAAGTAGTTTAAGTAGAAGTAAGTAGTAGTAGTTTAGTAAGTAGTAATATATAGTGTATATAGTTAAGTTAAGTCAGTAGTAGTTAATTACTACCATAGTCAAGCTCTATTTGTTTTATAATACAGGGTTAGCGTGAAAAAGTGTACCAATAGCATTATGACGCGAGACGCACCCGTAAGTGCACGTGAATCCTGATAGTGACGTCACTAAAACTAACGCATGCACCTACGCAGGAGCAATACATGCTAGCTTTATAGCGTAAAGATTTTTATTTGATTTTAATTTATAAAAAATATATCAATTATAATTTGAGATACACACATTTGTTAAAAGGACGGATGAAGAACGATGGAAAGATAGGTGGTATTAGATGAATAGAGAGGAGAAGGAAAGGTTAAAATAATATTGTGAGTTTACTATAGAATAGAAAACGATTAATATAGTTATTTTATATAATAAACATAAATTTATACGCGCAATTCTTATTCTCACCCAAGTTAAATAAATATTTATAAAAGAATTAAGTTTATACTTGCCACATTACATAGCTACGATTTGAAATCTTAATCAATACACACACCCACCCCATCCTGTAATCTGTGATCTATTGATTAAGTGATTAAATTCCAATTTAAACTTTATTATTTTTATAAACATAACATAAACTAAACATAACATAACATAACATAACATAACATAAACAATAACATATTTTTTTCTTTCTCATATTCAATATTTCATTATACTTACTTTTATTAAATATGCATATTATAGAAATTTACATATTGGGAACTAAATTTTCTATATTATCCATAACATGGGATATAATTAATCCTACTTTAAACATATGAATCATTGAGCTGCACTGCTGTCAAGCTAATTCCCGATAACTTTTTAGTAATAAAAATAGACCAAGGTTTTTATCTGTAATCCGCGTTCAGATTATTTAGACTCCCGATGGAGAGATGCAAACACTATAAATATTGCTAAAGTTTTAATGTCTATATGTCTTGTTCGTTTATAATATATATCACTGAAAAACAACACTATGTTTGACACGGTTAATATAATTTTATGATATTATTTTATTAAATATATTAAATGTTATTATATTATTACATAAAAACTCTTATAACACCGATACTATCCGTAATGGTTATGACGAAAGGGTATTTCACCTAGGATGAAGTTTTATTTCGAGTACCAGTCGCCCTCCTATTAATGAACTATAAAATAACTTAAATAGTCTTTAATTCATATTAACCAATAAAATGTTGGAATCGGAAGAATGGAAAGTCCGAACCGACTCACGGAGCGATTTTAATGAGAATGGAACAGGAAGCGAGAGCCAGAGTTATGTGCGTAGTTCTTAGAATCATAAAAACTTGGATTTTGACTTGCTATAATTGTAATATATTACGTCAAACACATATGAGTATTACGCTAGATCATTATATAAGCCATCTATATGAGAATTGTTAATATGTTCCAAGAAAGGGTATGGGTATATTGACATAATTCATCACCGTTAAATATTAAAGACTAGCCCATATACCTGATAAATTAAGATGATTATTTACATTAGCTGTAATAAATATATATATATATATAATATATATATATAAGATATTTATATTTTAATTATAATATATATATTATATTATATATATATATATATATATATAATATATATATATATTAATATATATTATATATATATATATATTTATATATATATTAATAATATTTAAATATATTATTAATGTAATATAATATAAATTATATTTATAATATATTATTTTATGTTAATTATAATTTTATATTGAAAATATGTTGAGTGGTCATTTAAAATATTTTGATTATTTTTACTCATTGTATTTTAGTATTTTATTATTATTTATTTTTATTATTTGAGAGTAGATTATTTTTTTTTATTTAATTATATATTTTGTTTTTTTATTTATATTTTTATTTTATTTATATTCTTTGGTGTGTGGTGTGTGTGTGTGTGAGTGTGGTTGTGTTGTGTCGTGTGAGATATGATAGTGTTGTGTGTGTCGGTATGTGATTATGTTTTTGTTATTTGATATATATACATGTATACTCTCATTACATGGGTAGTAAATAAATTGGTAACTTGGTATTTTGAGTAGTTTAGTTTAAGTAGTTTGTTAGTTATTAGTAAGTTAGTACTTTAGTAAGTAGTAAGATATAACATTTAAATAGCCTAAAACTCCCGTTGCTAGGAGTCTTTAGGATTACATGTGAGAGTAAATCCTCTCGATTTAGTTCAGATGGTTGGCCCATACTTGTGTCCTCATCTTATATATTTATATAATAATTTAAATTTTTAATATATAAGGTATTAACTACTATATATATAGTGAGACTATATACTAATATATACTTCACCGGTGAGAATACTATATTTATATTTATATATTTATTTATCACCGCACTATATATATATTATAGCACACGTGAGTCACTACTATACCTATATAGGGTATAAATACTCATAGACAACATAACTATATAAGCAATATACCTATGAGCTAATATAATAGTATACTATAATATATTATATAATATATATAATCCTTCTCAAGGATTCACTAATTTTTTATTTTTCTTTTTTGAGAACACCCACTAGCATCTTTTTGAGGTACTCTCGGTGAGCTAGCACAGTCCCCAACACCTTAGGGTTCACAGGCTAGCACCCGCACACATCAACATAAACGCTTTATTTATTGTTCAAATTTCTTTCCTTTTAATATGTCTGTCTTATTAGCTCTACCTTCCTCTGTTTCCAATTTTCAAGCCAAGCGGAGATCTTATTCTAGATACGTGTCACTAGAGAGGTTTTTTACTGAGCTCCCAAGGGACCCCACCAACACACAGGGCAGACTACCTCTTAAACTCCTCCATCTCCCCATCTCTTCTATGGTGTATCCTTATTCTTTGGTACTTATACTTCTTTTCATTCGCCTTTCCGTAATAATTATTTGGTCGGCTAATCGACTGTCTTATAATATCGAATATCGGACCCTACCTCTATTTAGAGGTGACATTTTCTTGTTGGTTTTTTTTTAAACTAAGTGGGAGGCACATGTCCACCGTCTATTACTGGCTTAGTGCAAATATTGTCCGGGTGAGTATACACCAAGGATACTATATAGGAGGAGTGTTGTGACTATGGTTCATTATCTACTAATTAAAGGGGGTTTTAAATTCCAGTGATTTTTAGAAGTATCAAATATTATATCAAGTTTGTAGGAGTCTCTGATAGTCGAATGAAAGTTTGCATATGGTATTATGTCTTTCCGTATATAGTCCCATACGTAGCAGAGTCTCAGTCTCACATCCGGACAATATATGGGGCACAGTCTCTGAGAATTCCCCACACATCCTACCAATATCAGAGTCATCGACTCCTTCGAATATCCGCTTGCTCTCGAACGCAATGGTGGGGGTTCCGGTTTAAGGGAACCACTTCAATCGCCTTGACGAAACCATAAATTAATATTCCACCGATTAAATTCATGAAGTTCTACTCATCTCTTTATTTTCATAAAAAAAATCACCCCTCTGCAAATTGTTTTCTAATTATTAGGGACAGTAAGATTTTATCTTTTACTATTGATAAGGCCTTGGTTCATTTGACTTAAGATAATTTAAACTCTTTGTTAATAGCTGTGGGGGCCTCGTCTGTGTATTGATATCTTGCCCTCCATTCTATTCTCAGGGGATATAATTTTCGGCCGTGTGTTCTTTGCCTGTTTCGCTGTCTTACTTTTTTAAGGAGTATCATTTAATAACACATTATTAGTATTCCTTATCTGTTTGTACGTGTGTGCTCATTTTCCTACCATACCATTCTGGTTGTATATATATGTATATCGATTTTAACATTCCATATAATGGAAGTTAGATCATATTGCCTTTTTGTTATTGAACGATTTTGCTTGGGAAGCCGTCGGGTGGCAAATTCCTTTTAATGCATATAAGTCTCGTAGACCAAACCCCATGACTAGGTGTGTGTCCTTTTCTCCGTGGTACTTAGTATTATCTCTGCAACTTTAAATCCTTTACCGGAGTGTTCATTTTTTGCTGGGTTCTATTTATATGTGAAGCACTCTCTCCATTTGCCAGAGTTCGCTGTGAGCTCGGTAGGTTCGGTCAGTTCGGAGTCGGGAGTCGGAGTCGGACGTAGAGTCTGGCAGTCTGGTTCAAATGTTCTTTGAAAAGCGCTGGAGTCGGCAGGGAGTACGAGTCGGAGTCCGGGGAGGTACGCGACGTCGGAGTCGCGAGTCGGAGTAGGAGAGGAGGTAGATTGTCGGAATTTATATATTTTTGTGAGATTGCACTTGCACACATTACCGACTCCACATCTCTCGGGAGGATATGTTATTTCTACGGGCTGTAGCAACTGGTTTTTGCTGGAAGTGTTTTGATCTATCTCTCATAGCGAGTAGTCTTCCCTTGTTGTTGTGTCGAAGAGTATATTTATTTCTCATCTCGTGGTACCACAATGTCTAACATTATTAAATTCTTGAGAATCTAATTCACTCATTCCACTGGAGTGGCATTGCTCTAATTCGGCACAATTAAGAAATGCCCTTAATCATATGTTTTGTTTTTTATATAGGCTTTAATTCAGTTATTTTTAAATAAGTTTTCTCACTCTTGAGATGTGGAATATTCCTTATTTAATACATCTCTTTCATAATTGTTTGTTTTCAATCCCTGTCCGACTCCTCTACTCCTAGGTATTTGTAAGTTCCTTCCTGTTCAAATTTTTATGGGTTTTCCATGTTTTTATTTTATACTATGTATTGTATTATCAGAGCACATGTATCATTTCTAAGGCCTTTCATGGTCATAACTATGAACGCACTCGGGGAGTGTGAGGTCTTGGCAATCCACAAAAAATCCATTGACTGAGATATCAATGAATGAAAAATCACTGAGAACCCACTTGTGCTGTCTACTCTCTTCCTCTCCTCTACTCGGCGCATACAGCTTTATATCGTCCATGTAGAAGAGATTAGAAGAGATGAGAGATTCTCTTTTCTTTCTTCTCTGTTCTTTTATTTATTTCTGTAGACGGGGTCTCGTAGTGTCAATTGATGGGAGGTTAACATTTAAGCGGGTAGAGGGTAAACCGAATAAGAGAGGGGACATGGAGTCTCCGTGTGAATATTAATTTCCCTCTTATTACACTTTTTATCGACTTTTTCTATTTTCATAATTTCTCCTTTCCCGTGTGGTAGCTTTAAAATTAATTTTCCACATTTCCCATTACCTTTTTATATATAGTATATGCTTTTAATCATTTTATTCTACGTTCATCAACTTTGTATGAGATAGACTTATGCATTTGTCTATTTTGCATTTCAGATCCACGAATGGGGTACACGGTTCATAAACTTTCTGTAATCTATCCACATCCAACTGCCGACTAGTACATTTCTTCTTATGGCATACTTTCAAGCTATTATCGTTTCAATTTTAATTCATTTTATTTATCAGTGAAAAGTGGCTGTTTTTAACTTTTATTACTAATTAGGACATATGTCTACCTAACAATTTTTTCCCATTATATGGCTACTTATATCTTATATGACATGATTTCGTATTGCTTGGCCTCTCTATATCTTACACGAAAATAGTCTTGGTATTATAAAATCCTTATTGAGGGTCACATGAACTCGCCTGTATTTACTTCATATTTATTATACGTGCGCTGTGAGGAGAGAGTCCATGGTTATAGTCCTATACTTGTAGATCTTTTGGTTTCTCATTTTCTCTGAGTTGATATTATTAGGGTTGCTTATATACACACCCGTTTAATGAACGGCAGTGACGGTCTGGTTACTCTTGCCCATCCTTATTGTTTTTATTCTTTTATAACAAATATGTCATGGTGGCGTGTTAGTGGTGTTGACGTTTACTCGATGTTACGCTTGGCCAATTTTTTAAGCTTCATATTTGAATGATATATCTTGGACCTTTGTTTTCGGGTATTTGGATTAATCCATGTGACTCTACAGATATAACTATTCTTGAGATTAACATGCTTATATTCTTCTGCTCTTAATACTAATCTTTTACTTGAGAGCCGCGGAGGAGTTATTGGGGTCTAATTTAGGATATGTTATTTCTGTGGTTATTTTTTTAAATTTTCCTTCGAAATATTTATTTGGTGGAGCTCTCATGTATGTGAGGAGACTTGACATGCAGACAAGCTCAATTTTGTTTCTTATATAGATATTTATTTTATATCCAAAATACCTTACTAACCTACACTAGACATCAGTGGGGTAGAAATGTCAGCAACTGTTTATCTTTTTTACCTTGGGGTATTTAGTAATCTAATCTCTATAAAAATATCATACACCTTTGTATTTTGTTTATTTTGAGGACAGAAAGGATATTACCGGGAGCCGAAATTATTCATGGGGAGTTGTAAGACGGGGATAGGCATAAAATTTATTGGTCTTGTGCAGGAGGGTGAGCATTATGCTGATATGACGTTATTTTGCTTTTGAAATAATGTGAATCGGTAATTACTTTTCATAAGATGGTCACAGAAAGGGGATGACTCATATTTGACATATTATGAGTCATTATTGGTGTTACTTTCAGGAAACGCGAACAAGTATCTAGACGACAGTTCTGACTTTTTTACCACAAAAATAGTAAATAAGTTGTCGCCCATTTTTTTTAAATTTTACTTTGGGAAAATAAATTTTAAAGATATTTTATTCTTGTTGAAGATAATATAAAAGATCAAAATGTTATTTAATTTATGGGTAATTAAATTATATCATAGACTTTGGGGCTTTCCTTCTGTAAATAATTTAAAAGTTGTATTAATTTTCTTTCTTATCTATCTCCAATCCCACTTACTCCCTTCCACCACTCTTCTTAACTCCTCCTCTCCACTTTGCAAAACTTTACCGCGGCCACCCTTCTTCCTTCTTCCAAGTCTCTATCCAGGAATAGTAATTTTATAATTGTGTATATTTTTTTTCCCATCGGGTTAATATTATAAAAGGGCTTTAATGAATTAAATCATAAAAAGTTGGTGGGATTCGGGATAATATTGGAGAGTCAGGTAAAATATTTGTTTGTAAATAATAATAAATAATCTAATAATAATAATAATATAATAATAAATAATAATATAATTAATAATAATAATAGAGATAATAATATAATAATAATAATAATAATATAATAATGATAATAATAATAGATAATAATAATATAATATAATAATAATAATAAATATGGAAATGATGTAGTTTATTATTATTATTATTATTGATTATTATTATTATTATTATTATTATTATTATTATATTATTATTATTATTATTATTATGTTATTATATCTATAATTGGTAATTTTGATTTTTGTTAATATTCTTAGTCAATCAGTTATTAACATTAAAAATATTTTTAATTTTTTTTTTTATTTTTTATTATTATTTTTATTTTTATTTTTATTTTTATTTTTATTATTATTTTATTATTTATTATTATTATTATTATTATTATTGATTATTAATTATTATTAATTATATTATGTATTTATTATTATTATTATATTTTTTATCATTATTATTATTTTTAATTGTATATAGTGGTGTATTAATTTTTAAATGCATATTTCAAAGTTTGGGAACAATCAGTTAGGGGTTAGGTGTTGTTGATTTCACTGTTTTTAGTCTTTAAGGTCCGTGGTAAGGAAAGAACTAAGTTAAGGGCAAATGTTAATTAAAGAAAGCTGACAAGAATAGGTTAGAGAGTGGTTTGTATAAATTAATAAGCTCATTGTGCTAATTATAAATTTTATTCAGGCAGGAACGAGACGACCGCGAGACCGATCTCTTTAGGAAGCTTGGAAAACTAAATCAATTCAGAGTTCTAATGGGTTTATATAAAACATATACCTTGACATAATTTTACGATTTTATACCGGAAGAAATTGCTAGGCCTCAGCATAGGCGCAACCAGCTCACCGGCCCACACCAGCACCTGAGCACCAGCCTTCGGCTCATTTGCTCCGACGGCATGAGATTTTTTCAGTCTTCGACGACTGTCTTATTCCTTCTGTTCATTGAGTTCTCGGGAGGGTCTGAATCTTTCTTCTCTTATGCATTCTATGTGTTTTCTTCTTTTTTCTTTCGAAGGTGGCCTGTCGCTGCTGAGGGGGAGGTGGTTTATTCAGGAGTACACCCTTCAGGTGCTAGGGAACGCCTCAAATGTAGGTTCAGAGGGTGCGTTTAACAGCAACCATTGGGATAGAGAAACAGGACACCCTACTCGGTCTTTTTAATGTTTGGTAAACCCAGAAATAAAGTCTGGCCTCGGGTTCCGGAGCAGCTCCGAGGTTCGCGGAGTCATGAGAGTAACTCAGACTCTGAATCATTTGC
>JABUQX010069564.1:20000-27491 GCA_015478945.1 Trachelipus rathkii
AGGGGGTAAAGTTGCAGTGGAGAGGGAGGGAGTTAGAAGAGGTGGAAGGGAGTGGGATTTGGAGATAGATAAAGAAAAGAAAATTAATACAATTAAATTTATTACAGAAGGAAAAGCAGTTATGATATAATTATAATTACAATAATTAATAATTGATCTTTTAATTACTTCAAAAGAATAATTAATATTTTAAATTTATTTTCCAAATGTAATTAAAAAAAATGGGACAACTTATTTTAACTATTTTTGTGGTAAAAAAGTCAGAATGTCTGATACTTGTCGCGTTCCTGAGTACACATTATGACTCATAATATGTCAAATTATGAGTCATCCCTTTTTTGGACCATCTTATGAAAAGTAATTACATCAACATTATTTCAAAGAATAACGTCATATCAGCATAAATCGCTCACCCTCTGCACAAGACAATAAATTTTTATGCCTACCCGTTCTTTACAAACATGAATATCGCCTCCGGTAATACTTTTGTTATACAAAAATTATTTTTGATCTCGTAAAAATTCATATGTTTGAGTTATATTAAATGCATTACTATTGGCAAAGAGCTCCACCAATCAGAGAAGTCACAATCAGTGACGCATTTTAATTCGTATTAATCAATCCAAATTTCAAAACTGAGCAGGAGCGCAACTATAGTTTAATGAAGGCGTCATACGTTTGAAATGCCGATGCCCATATAATATGAACAATTATATTAACGGTTTTTCTGATGAGCAATGAAGTCATACTTTAGTGATTAATAAAAATTAAGTTGTCAAAGATGTTACGATATAATTTACTAATGTAGTGTTATGTTATTTTTCAGAATTGTAAAGACAATGCTGACTCTATGATTGTACGAAAGTGATAAATATCATACACAAATGAATTATAAAAAAAATTACCCGTGAATAGATAATGACAAGATATACACTGAAAATGAAGTATCCAGTATAAGTGGAATCTTTAATATATGGATAATGACACATCGTTAGATAGTATAGTTACTAAATAATTCGAAAGTGTGTTGATAGATTTAATTTGTGATATGGAGATTGCTAGTAATGACAAACTGGACTCAGGAGAAAGATGATATAATAGGGTGGGGTACAAAGATGCATATAATGAGGAGTTAACTATACTTAGTAGTCACTAATTGAGAGGCTAAAATCGACCACATAGTTAATATAATGCCACATAGTAAAGCTAAAACGACATGAAATCTGTGGAATAAATAACATAATCACCATATGACTATCTACACTCATACTAACTAAATCATTAATTTAATTCTGTTCGCAGACAAGCTAATCAGCAAAGCCATGGGGAATTATACTTAATATGATTAAAATAAAACATTAAATAAATCATAATCATATAAATCATTATTACATACTATTATATTAATATATATAACAGACACTTAAATAGGATTGACGTCTATGTGAACTTATTAAATAATAAAATACATAATATAACTAAATCTAACATTAAGAAAAAAAATCTAATAATAATTAATAAGTATCAACTATAACAAATATAATATATTCACATAATAATGAATTTCGAAAAATTGTAACATTAATTATGATGACTGTAAAATCTTTCTATATTCACCTAAACTATCATATTACCATTAAAATACTATATAATACTATGATTGTTTTCTGCCATTAACATAAAATCAATAATAACAATAATAATAAAAATAATAATAATAAATATAATAATAATAATGACTATAATACACCAACTATAACATAATAGAACAATAATTTTAATACAATCACACAATACTACTCTTAATAATATTATCAATAATTAGAAAAAAAATAATATTATAATCTTCGTATTAGATCACATGTATAATCTAGAAGACTTATATAAGATATTAAATTAATTACATATATTACACCATAATTCAATATGATCAGAGTAAAGACAAATATCAACTATCTATTTCAGGGAGGATTTCCATAAAGTAATCATAAATGAATATATCATAGAGTGGTTGAGAGCTACAAGTACTACTAACAATAATCTGAAATGCAGGAGGGGAGAGGCCCCCAACATTCCGTATTCTCAAACCCCGAAATCTGGAACAGTTATTAAAAGAAACCTACACTACAGCAGATAACTAGCCATGGAAAACCATACATTATATTATAATAATAATACCGAACATATGAAATTTTAAGTAATTTTACACCAATCTATAATAATAAAATAATAAAATCCTTATAATTATATACTTGCGCTTTACAAATACGCACATATAATATATATAAACATCAACTACTTAATCTACTAATTTGTACATCTGCCACTAATACATCTTGTAATAATAATGCTCTAATATAATTATAAAAAATCTTTTTCACTCTACACGCAGCTTAATTTAATGTTCTAAAAATACGTACATTATTAATCTGATGCACTTTGAATATCGAGGACTAATCATATGAGAGGCAGAATTGCGTTCGTTTCTTTTGCAAACTATAATTTGGATAGTGAAATCTTGTCTTTGGACTCGAGAGGATAGCTTCCAGTATCATCTAATGAAGCTTGAAAATGGTAGGAGGCCGTAATCGTCGGGGGAAATTAGCGGATATGAATCATAATCACAAATTATACTTCATATAAACACATTAAACAACTTTATAATTGTACTTAACACTACAACAAAAATACTCATGGTTACTAGAATATAGAAGTGGAACATATGAATTAACTATCTCGCTATAATTACCACTATATTACAGATGAGGTAAGTAAGAATACAATGCAAATTATCGGCATATGAGATAATAAAAATCTCTATACACTAGTTAAATTCATCTAACTAATTTCACTCTATTAATTTCCAATATCACTGAGACTCGGAATCGTTTGGCGGAGAAGGACTCACAAGAAATCTTCTAACGCGAGAGGAGCTGAGTAATATGAACACACTTGCCCTCTTCATTTGGTGAGTACGCAAACACGCACCAAGAGCGTACTGATATGCGAAAATGAACACGCTAATATTAGGCTCAGAACTCACCGTAACACTAGCATTTCAAGTCAAATAATTCTCTGAGACTTCTTGAGAACCAATAAGAGAAACATCCTCTAACACCAAATTAAATAGGCTTTCTGTTTATCGGGAAACACGTATGATTTTTCAAGTATGCCTAACATTGCATTTTTTATCTGAATAGCGAATTATAACAGAAAATGTTGTGTTACCGATATAACCATCATTTCGTCTTTATTTAAATAAAATAAATAGGATTCGTTATATTTCTATCTCATATTTATAATTAATTATGCATTTTAATAAGTAAAGTTATAAAAACATAGAACATACCTTACGGAGGATGGATAAAGAATAAAAACATTATGCCATATCATCTACATTAAACGTGAATACACCGCTTCATAAATCCACTAATAAAATAATAATAATAAAAAATAAAATGAGATACATCACATCTAAAAATTATAACCCAAATTAACTCAGTATAATTCGTAATCTCGAAGAATCCTGCAACATGAAGGAGAGTTGGTGATCGATAAAACATAAATAATAAAGCCAAGGAGGCAAGTTATTTCTTTACTGAAAGAAGAAGAAGAGAGAGAGAGAGAGAACGAAGAAGAGAAGAAGATGAGAAGAAGAGAGAGAGAGAGAGAGAGAACGAGAAGAGAGAGCGCCTTATCAGTATAATTGAATCGATTTCCCTCTACATAACTTCCTGCAAGTAGAGATATTTCAGGTTGACTAATATTTACCTATATTTTTACTATGAAAATGCGCTTAAAATAAATTTGTTTGTCATTGAAGCAAAAGAGTATTCTATGCAGTGTTAGACCTACTGCGTCAATTAACATCGTAATATGTATGATTTTCGCTTCTTCATTCTGCTTCTTAGCATTTATTTTATGACTTACTTCAAAAAGAAATTTCCGTATGTAATCTCTCGAGAGATTTTAACGAAAGAAGATATAGAAAAAATCGTGTGAATTGCATAAATATTCCTCCGGTGTCTCAAAATAAAAAAAAATAAGTGACACAGCAAAATTGTAATCACCATACTATATACTGAGGCACAATTCCTTCTTCTTCGTCAGAAATAATGGAGCCTTACCAATAGGATTGTCTCTTACCTCAAAATGCTCTCACATATACCACTTTCTCTCGAGATTATACATAATATACTGACTACGAAGAACTAACAGAGGGGCTCTTTTTGTTTTTATTAAACGTTATTATTTTTTAAAATCGCTTGTAAAATCAGTCTACTGATTATGTAATGAATCACTTACTTTCAACACCAAATTAAAGGTATCCACGTTGCAAGATTGGGCTGGGGCATGGGTACTGGGAATTCTGCACTACGCACTCGTCGAGCATTCCTTGCATTGAGGAGTAAGAAAATGAATTCGTCGTGCCAATGGAGATGCTTGTTGGTCTCACATGCATTCCTATTTCTTACTAATTAAATTTTAACAGAGCAGTGCAACAAAAAACCTCACCTTTTTAAAGTTCCATTTTGACAACTCTGCCCCTTCTATTTTTACCAGATTTGTAATATTATATATATATAATATATATATACTTAACTAATATATAATAATTTATATTATATATTATATATATATACTAAAGTTAGCTGATATTTTAAATAGATTATAATAGTATACGCCCGAAAACTGATTCAGTGGCCTATAGTTGCCGAGAATATATAGAAAAATGGTGCTCGAAGTAGTATTAAAAGTAATAAAACTTTACACTTATTACATTAAAACTTAACCAGCGTAACATAAGCTACTTACATATTAGATATATCTATATTTATACTAATAATAAATTACTTCAATTTATGTAAACTCTATTACTTAACGTTACGATATCAATTATTATCACTTACAGATGTCAATAGCATTTAACCTGGAGCTATTACCAGTTCCCTAATCCCCACTATTTTCAGATCACCTTAAGGTCATAAACCCCATAGCGATGGACTTATTACGACTACCAAAGCTATCTCGAGGAAATTTCAAAACTGTGATTGACGAATAAAACTACTATTATACACAAATATATAAACTACACATATTTAAAAAATCCCTGTTCATGATTCCTATGAGAGGTTTTAAGATGTGCTATATTCATGCTCTTAAGAGTGACAGGTACCGCCTCTTCCATTGCCTGAATTTCCTTGGGTCGTGGCAACCCGCATGAAAATCATAGTGCTATTTATCGTGATCGATAGAGTATGGCCTAATTGTCGTCGCCTACTGCTACATATGTTGCAACATAACTAACCAACTTCTGAGGCACCATACGACTGTCTCTAGAGGGACTAAGTATTTTTCAACCACTCTATCTCCAACATTTAATCTTCTATGCAAAAATGCCTTAAATCTCACTCATTGCGTTAGCTCTAATTACCATTTCTCTACTGATACGAACGTACATCATTATCAAGTCACTCCGTTAAAAGACCTATGGGCATGCGACACTTAAATTATTCAATCTATTACCAACTTAATTCATGCTGATAGGTCTGATCATAATGTTTGGAGTATGTACTTTTCACAATCATCAAACTTTTAAAAATCTTAATTGTCCAAATTTAAATGTGTTATGTAACAATTTATAAAATCTCCAACTTTCAGTTTTGCGATATATATCATCAATCACGAATCCATACACCTCACGCCTTTACTAATCTCTAAACTTCTAAGTTCAACTATCTGCTTTCTTTGTAACAGACGACTCAGATCTTAAATGCGCCAATTCATTTCACCAAATCTTTACCAATCTAAACGTATTCATATACGAACGCTGGCTCACTCTCACATTAAAATAGTCTTCAATAGCATGATCGCGATAATCTCTGTTTTTAGTACTCAGCATAAATTTCTCGACCTCTCTAGTGTCTATTCTAGTCTCATGAACCATGGAAAAGGATGAATTATATCTCTCAGTGCGTACAATGACCTTCTTTGAAATATTCCTGACAGCCCAGTCGTTAGTCACAGAGCATTGTGGTAATTTTGAAGACACAATTACATAAAGCAGCTTCTGAAGAAAGGCTTCCAGATAAAATATCGTATAGTCACAAACGTACTTACTATCGCAAAATTACTATACTCTCACTCCACAATTTTAAAAATCCCTATAATTGAAAATATCTAAGTATTATTCAAATATTTTTTAAACGTCTTCAATTGTTCTGTTTACTAACATAAACAAATTTCTATATTTTTAGATAGGGTAAATTACATAATTACAACTAAACAAAATTTGTCTTTGAGATATATACACTCGATTATTGCTCACATTATGCCGAAAGAGGGTTTGCTACAAGGGCTCGTGCATTTCACAGAAGCTAGGTAGCACAACTTGGACGTTTCATTGAAAGTAGATTATGGCTCTAGTTATATTATAACGTATCATAATATAAACCCGAATCAATTATTGAATATTAGGGTGTATTAGGTATTATCTATACCATGATACTATCACCTATACGTCATTACGTGCATTGCTAATAGACTTACCCTATAAGTATAATACATCATATACCTTACATCCCTATAACACCTACCTCACTAGCCTCCGCTAAAAGTTGGTGACGGTACCTAACTCTATATATTTATATAGGGCCCTATACAGTATATTGATAGTTATCTCTATAGGATTAGGTATGCATATCCGCACTTCACCTTACACTAATGGACTTTCTAGCTGACCATATCATCTAACGGTGATTATCTCAGTCATCACTTTAGCACCTAGCACTTTACTTTCTAATCATGGGGTTTACAGTGGGGCTAAGAATTCGAGGATTCATGTGCAATTCCGCATGGTGCTAAAGGAGATGCTATAGTGGAATTAATCTATAGCGTACCACTCACATTTCTTCTAGCCTATATTCCAAATTTGTGTATCTCAGATTCCGTGTCTTTATCCGCTTGTTCTACATCTATTATATCACTCGCCACGGCTACCTCCATCATGCAATAATATTATATATTTCTCTATTTATTTACCTCAACTACACCTGCGCCGACTAATACGATACAATTTATATATGCTATATATTGGGGCAGGCGTAGGATATTTTATATCACAATATATGATATTTTTTACTATACTTGAGCCTATATACCTATGCCTTGCCTGAGGAGCTACCGTATCAACCGTGATGATTTGCTGTCTACCACTCCTCCAATATCTTCTTAATTACATATATAATCCTATTATTATATAATATATATACCTTTTCTTTTTACATCTATATAAATATTACGTTCTTCAGCCAACACCATATCACAGGGCAACTACCGGTCTCCCTATTCAAGGTACGGAGGGAAAATCTCTGTCTCAGGTCTAATTAATTATCACTTACCTTGTAGGTAATTCCGAACTAGTGATATCTCGAACTTCTCACTGTCGCTTGCCCACTTTCCCAATCTGTCATGCTACTCGTACTACTTGAA
>JABUQX010069566.1:0-25000 GCA_015478945.1 Trachelipus rathkii
GTAAGTCGAAGTAGGGAGAGGAAGTGGAGGAAGAGTTACGCGAAGAATGGAAACAGTAGGATTAGTGTATTGAAAGCGGGATATACCCCCATGATGACAAGATGAAACATCGGACAAAGAGGTAAAAAAGTGATTGTTTAACAGCATACTGACTCCCACACTGCTGTACGGAGCGGAAAAACATGTGAACAACAACGAGCAAGAGAGGAGAGTGAAGATACGAAAGCGGCGGAGATTGAGGATATTAAGAAACTAGAATTGGAACGAGTAAGAGATACAGAATAAGAAATGAGTTATTAGAGAAGATATATGCGTGAGAAGATGACCTGAAGTATGTTAGTGGGGATATGTGAGCGATGTTGGACATCTGAGAGGATGAGCAGGAGAGAATGCCGAAAAGAGATGGAAGATGCGACACGAGGAGAAGACAAGGAAACCGAAGAAGAGATGGCGGAATCGGTGGAGGCTCTTGGAAAGACTGTCAGCCGCAAATTTACTGAGAGCGCTGAAGAAAGAGGGAATAATGCAGAGAGTACGTCTGGAGAAAAGATGCTTGCGGCGCTACGATGAGAATCCTTCACTGGAGAGGAAGAAAAAAGAATATAGTATAACTATAGTAATATATATTTATATATATATATATATATAATTATTATATATAATATATATAATATAATATATAAATATTATAATATTATATATATATATATAATAATTATGGAACAACAGCCATTCAACTAGAAATCCTTCAACCAAACTACAGAATGTTTCCTCATTCTATTAATAAAACAAGTACTCTTTAATTTGCTTAAATTACCCATTTTTATTATGCATTAAAATTAGAATTAAGAGGACTTAAGCATCAAAAAATTTGAATAACTATAAATAATTAGGAGGGGCACGGATTTATATATATATATATATATATTATAATTATATATATATATTATTATATATTATATATATATAATTATATATAGATATATAATAATATTTATATATATATATATTATATATTATTATATTATAAATATATATGTTATATACAGGGTGTCCTCAGCGAATACGTAAACAGCTGTGTATCGCGGTGAAGTACTTGCGTATAGTGACAAAATATTCTCTAAATAAAACCGTGTCCTTTAATTAGGCTCTACGAGGGTGGAACAGAATTACAGTTCTATTATTCGCCGCATGCGCCGGTAGTCAAAGCGGAAACTACTGTTTTTTTGATGAAAGAATATAAAATTTTTATATCCAGATTTGAAAATGTAGGTACGAAATTATTACATTAATTACTGAAGACACTTTTACCTACAGTGTATACCTTACACGCTATCCCGTTCAAAACATGAATCGCTTTACTGGTGTTATCAACATACATAGGAAAAACAAAAAACAGGTAGCAAAGATAGTTTTATTACAGTTATGAGTCAGAAGGTATGTAGCAGGCCATCAACGTCTGCGGACGTACACTTTCAAAGATGCTGCTCAAAGTGCCCACCATCTGCACGGATACATGCTTCCCTCTTCATCCAATGTTCTGTCGTTGCCAAACCGATGGATACGGCCGTAATTCCCGACATTGCGTTTTCGAATTATCGATTGCTTACAGATCGTCCCACCGAGGTTACTGGTAGTGTAGCCTGTAATAACCACAGATTTTAGGTAAACCCCACACCGGTTACATAGTCGAGAGGGGTGAGTACGGCGTTGAGCGGGGTGGCCAAGGCACAGAGTCCATATGCTCCCGATCCATTTCCCTGGGACACACGTTGAGATAGGTTCGTCACACCCCTTGCACTGTGTGGCAGGACCACCCATCTAGATTGAATGTACATGTTGCGTTAGTGTCTGAGTGGCACACATCTGCCAGTAATTCTGGGAGGATATATCGCAAGAAATGGAGAAAGCGTTCGCCTGTGAGGCGCTCATTGTAAAAATAAGTCCCAATAAGTTGACTGTGAAGGACCCCACACCACACATTGACGGTGAAAATATTCTGGTGGCGGGCACTGAAAGTGATATGGGGATTTTCCTCTGCCCAGTGCCGCCAATTCCAACGGTTTATTTTCCATTTGAGGTAAAGCAAGCCTCATCTGTCCACAGGATGTTCTGAAGGAGGCGTACATCCTCATCAAGAAGGGTTGTCCACTCAAGCTAGGAGCCCTAATTCCGCTCAGCGTCGTCCAGGACGCAATCGTGCCACGGATGTGCGCCCTTGTACGGAGTCATGTATAGTCATACGAATCTACGTACGTCTCTTTGAGAATCCCAAGGACCTGCCTAGCTTGCCCGTAACGATGAACAGGATTTTTCATGCGGTGTATTAAGAGACCTCTAACTTTCCATGTTCAGAATGTACGCAACACGATTCCTGTACCGGACTTGCCGTGGTGGTTGTCGCAACCAGTACACTGGAACGGCAAATCGATCTGCTAGATCCTATAAAATTGATTACGTGCCGACGGTGACGGGCGATCAGATAGCGTTGCTCATCAGAGGACTTGGCGGACTACCCGTTGAATTCCACCATTTGCAATGTACAATATCGAACCATGGGCTCGTTTTTCGTACGTCTGAGTACCACACTTTCGAGGCATGTCGCTTCCACTATACCAACGTTTACGTACTAGTGTTATCACGATTTGGTTCTAACACCCAATTTACTTCAAAGTAATGTCCGAAAGGTTACTTGGTTCGTAAATTACTTCATTACCATACGGTATGTGCGTTAATATAAGTATGTGTGTCGTATACACCAGTAGCGATTCAATGTTTGAAACGGGGGTAGCGTGAAGGACACTGTAGGCGGTGGGTAAAAGTGCTTGCAGTAACTTAATGTATAATTTCGTCACGTACATTTCAAATCTGAATAAATACTACCATTCATTCAAAAAAAACATTATACCCGCCGCATTTGACTACTGCGCGATTCGGCAAAAATAGAACTGTAACTGTCCACCTCTAGGCTAATTAAAGGGGACACAAGGTGTTATTTAGAAAATTTGTCACATACGCAATACTTCACGCGATATACAGCTGTTACGTATTCGCTAGGAACACCCTGATGCTAAATACATTATAATATATTATATATATATATATATTATATATATTATATATATATATAAAATATTATATATATATAATATTTATATTATATAATATATATATAAATATATATATATATTACTATAATATATATATATATATTATATAATAATTATAAACTACATTTACTAGTTACAGTGAAACTTACACTAATATCATCTACTCATTGATGATTGTTTCTTAAAAATAGAATAGCATCTGCCAGGTTCTCTTTCATTTTTCCTCTTTGGTCTGATTTTAAATGCGAAGAGCAGAAAAGCAGTTCCACGCTAACTTGCGTTGGAGGTAGGGCAGTAACAGCAATTTCAGCGTTCTTCTTACAAATTCTTGTACTCTTCGAAAGTTACATAAGAATTTTGTCAACTTCTTCGTGCAGCAAAAGAAAATTTTATTAAAGTTGATTCATATTGTGTACAAAGATTAGGAAGGACCTTGACCTTTTTCTTGAGCAATGCGATACGACGCTTTCGACTAAGCCTTCAATCATCTAGAAGTTTTCATACTAATCTTTCTGAACTTTCTTGAAGAATGACTTGAGAAGTAGTAACGGGAAGAATTTAAAGTTTTGTTTAAGGGTTTTTTTTTCATCCCCCACTTTTTTTTACCCCCCCAATTTTTATGTTTTTAGATGTTACCTTTTCTTCTTGAACTTACCTGCAACTTAATACAAATGTCCATTGCAAAGTGCAAATTTAGCTTTTTGTGTTGTTCTTTCAGTTACAGCTTACCATGTGATCTGGATCCAATATAAACACCAGCTAGTATAATATCATTGTCAGATGAGAGAAATTTCTCTCGTACCATGAGTCTTTATTCCTTCAGTATCTTTAATATAGATGGTATAAGGTTGAAGGTTGAAATTATTAGATATAATCCAAATTGAAACATAAGGTGCTGGTTAAAAAATTTCCGAAGTTGGCATTGCATTTTTGGGATGTGAAAGTAAAAGTCAATAAAATTGATTTACGTGATTGAAGTGCCGTTTCCATTCGTCACAATTTATAACTTGTCAGTTAAATTTTCGACTCCAACAATTATCTGGAAAGTCTACCGACTCCGACTCCGACTCGACTCCGACCTCTTGAAAAATGCCGACTCCGCGACTCCGACTGCGACTCCACCCTCTTCAAAATTACCGACTCCGACTCCGACTCCGGACTCCACCCTCTTCAAAAACTACCGCCTTCCAAACTCCGCGACTCCGACTCCGCAACTCCTTGTATGACATAGGGTAAAAAATAACACGGTCTATGATGAAAACTTTTATTATGCAATTTTCAAAACTTTATCCTAATTTTTTAGTACTTCTACAATTTCTCGAGAAAAAGAATTACATTTTTGGATTCAGTGGAAAAGGTTTTATAATTCTGCCAAATTTTCATTGAAAAATTCAACAGTCCAGAAAACACGAAAAGATATACCGTATATTATATATATATATAGTATATATATACTTATATATATAATATATATATATATATATATATAATAAACTATATATACTATAATATATTTATATATATACTAAATATATATATATATTATATAATATATATATATAGGACTGCTATGTTTTTTACGATCTCTCAGTTATTTGATTTTTTTGTTTGTTTTTTATATATTCTAAGTATAGATGACCTAACAGTCAAAATTTAGGGTACGGGCCATGAGTTCAAAAAATAATAGACCAGTTACGTTTTACGACTCCCGTCAGTTTTATTATTTTTTTTTTTTAACTAACGGAATACCCAAGAGAAACCGCAAGATAGGACAGGAGTCGGGGTCTCCCGGCCTTCCGGGGGAACGACAGGGTTAGGACAATTTCCCCCCCTCCGGGAGGGTTCATCCGGAACCCCGCTCCTTATGGTATTTGGATCCCGGGGGTATTGGAAAACACCACCGTCCCCCATCTCTGCCCCGTCGCTCGAGACCCCCTAGTTTATATTTTATTATTATTTTTTTTTACACTTTTGTAAGAAGGCTTTACGCTGATTCACAAATATTCGTAAATTGCTTTTCTGTAAGCGTTCGACTTTTCGAGATATTTCATTTATGAATATTTTTTTTTTAGATTTTTGTAATAAGCTTATACGCCTGAAAGATTCCAAAAATGTAATTGTTTTTTCTGTAAGTGTCGTTCTTATTTTTCGAGATATTTAATTTGTAAAATTTTATTGATAATAAATGTGATTCTAAATATGCTCATCTAAAATATTCGAACTTTTGAATCATATCCATCACCACTGAAATTCATTGTTAGTATCATATACTAGCAATATGTTTAAAAAAAAACAAAAAAAAATATCAAAAACTGCGGAGGCTAACAATAAACAGGCCCTAATATACATATTATAATATATATAATATAATATATATATATATATATATATATTATATATATATATATATTATATTATATATATGGACTTAATAGACAGATTTGGCTTTAAACTCAAAGTTGCCAGAATTGTCCCTTTTATTAGAATTTGTAGTTTTTATTAAATATAAAGACATATTATTCGGACAGTTTTCGAAGCAGTTCTTATTTGACCTTTATTGAAAATGGATGTGTTAGACTTACATTGTATATTTTCTTATAAAACAACGTTGCTATCATTTATAATCTATTGTAAGTTCATGATATAAAGTCTATCAGTGTGTTTGTGAGAGCGAGTAGTAGATATTTATAATGAAATAGGTATATGGTAGTTCCAGTGTACCTAAAAAGTAACTGTCGAACCGATTTAAAATGGATCTATGAGGGTATTTTATTATAACTCTCGCCTGCCTATTTAATTAATGTTAGATTAAGATATATATATTATATATATTATATAAATATATATATTATATATACTATATATTCTAATTTATAATATATTATATATATATTAATATATTATATATTATTTCTATTTATTTTTATTTTACATGCTTTAAATATGATCAGAATTCTATACGGCTAGGGCGTACGTCTGGCCTAACAAAATACATTAGGTTAGGTCTCCCTGGGGATAACAAAATCCATTAGGTTAGGTAGTACTGGGGGCTAACAAATCCATTAGGTTAGGTCCTACTTGAGGTCTAACAAGATCCATTAGATTAGGTCCTACTGGTGGGCTATTAAGTCTAGGTTAAGATAAAGTGTGGTTAGGTTTATCTATAGCCCTAATATATATATGATATATTATAATATATACTATATATATATATAATATATTATATATATATTAAGATATATAGTATATATTATTATTATTATAAGTGATTGAGACACTCAATTCTTTTTCCGTTGGTTGTGAGAATCTTACAAATTTTAACGCTTCGCGACTTCCCTTTTTATGAAAGACAATTTATTCTAATGGTAAAGTTATAAAATCTTATATATATGTTATATATTATTATATAACATAATTTATATATATATATTAATATATATATATATATATATATATATATATATATATATATATATATATATATATATAAAATATATATATATTTTCAAACATTTATCATAACTAAATTTCCTTTGGCATTAAAAGACATCGGAATGTCAAATTTCAGTAAGATCTGGCAAAGCCACGGAAGAAATCAATTCTGTCAAGTCTATGTAAATTGCGCATATAGTATATATAATATATATATATATATAATATATATATATATAATATATATATATATATATATATATATATATTATAATGTAAAATATGCGTATATATTTATATATATATATATATATATATATATCATCATCACCCATCTTCTTTCCTCAGAGTGCGGGTAAGGTGTATTACATGCACTGGAAGCAAAAAAGTAGTAGACGAATATGCCGCAAGTCGAAAAGAAAGCCCAGCCTTACCGCACCCATTATTCTCCCAAGCGAGAACCCGTCGCAGTCAGAAAAATCCACCTCAGGGTTTTTTTTAACTTCTTTTTTCATATATTGTTAGTATATGATACTAGCAATTAATTAAGATGCTGATGAGAAAGATACGAAATTTGGGAATATTAAAAATTTAATAATAAAATAAGCAAAATCGATCATTTTGCAGGAGAAAGAAAACGAGATTTTAGTGCTAATGCGTGAAAGAATTTAAGGCAACGTAAAATATAATGTTTGTGAATAAAATACGTTCCGTATTGTTTTTTTTTTTTTCATATAGAGATTCTGTGTTTAAATACATAACAAAACATATCATAACCTGAACTTAGAGGGCACTAAACCGCAACCTAACCTATATGGATCGACGATGCAGTAAAACTCTACCTAATATATATATGAATCAAAGATGCAGTAAATTTCAACCAAATCTACATGGATATCCTTTGACGTAACAGATTTTCTCTTGTTTTCGGGCAAGATTTTTGCTCTACAGAAAATATCCCGAGACGTCGCTCTGTCTCCAGCTCTGTCAAACGTACGATGAGTAGAAAAAGTACGACATTATTAAATAATTACTTTTTTTTGCATTTAAAATTTTTTGATCCATCTCATCAGCACTCAAATTTATTGTTAGTATCATACAATAACAATATATGAAAAAAAAGTTAAAAAACAACAACATTTTATCTGCGCCATAAAACTATAAGGAAAATATGTGCAACATAAGAGATACTAAAATCATTGGTGTACATTGTGTATAGAGTATTTACATATATATAATATAATATATATCATATATAATTATATATATAATATAATTATATATATACAGGATGGCGTATCCGAAATTTTTTAATTCGCGGGGGGGGGGCAGATAAAAAATCGTTCTTTTATATTATATATATATATATATATATAATAATATTAATTATATATATTATATATATATATATATATATAAAATATAATATAATATATAATATACTTAATTATATATCATATATATAATATATATATATATATATAGTATATAATAGGGAAAGGATGTATTTCATTAACCAGCAAAATTTCTCTATACATTATCTCATATCTCAAAACTACAATAGCTACAGGGGAAAGGAATACATGCTGGAATGCTGTCCATTTTAGTCCGGAAAATGTAAAAATAAAAAAAGAAAAAAAAAAAAGGAAAAAAAAATCTCAACAACTACAATAACTTCCTTCAGCTTTTTTTTTAGCTGGGATATTAAACTCAAGATTATCCCAAGTATATACCGCACGATGGCAGAGTCGGGTCTCTCGGCCTTTCGGCGTAGGACTACGGGGTGGACTAATCCCCCCTCCGGGGAGGGGGTCTCCGGAAACCCCCGCTCTTTGAGTATTTGGGTGTCGCGGGGTGCCTTCCTCCTGTCCCTCCCCTACGGTGGTATGCGAAAATACACGGCCCGCCCCTGTGTTCCCCGTCGGCTCGAGCCCCCTAACATTGCCTGTAATACCTTTACAAATATATTATAGATATATATATATATGTGTGGTCCTGCTCCTAAAAAAAAAATCAGTATATATTATTTATATTATTTTCTAATTATTATTTTTTTTTTACCTTCCCCCCAGTAAAGGTTGACCCGGATTCCAAAAATGTATCCTTTTCGCGTAGCTATTGTAGTTTTTGAGATTTTTTTTTTTTTTTTTTTTTTTTTTTGTTTTTTTTTTTTTTTTTTTTTTGTTTTTTTTTTTTTTTCTTTTTTTTTTTTTTTTTTTTTTTTTTTTTTTTTTTTTCTTTTGTTTTTTTTTTTTTTTTTTTTTTTTTTTTTTGTTTTTTTTTCTGTTTTTTTTTTTTTCTTTTGTTTTTTTTTTTTTTTTTTGTTTTTTTTTAATTTTTCCGCACTTAAAAATTGGACCGCATCCAATAAATGAAAAAAAATAAAGAAAAAAGAATACACATAAAAAACCAATGTATTCTCTTTCCTGTAGCTATGTAGTTTTTTGAGATATGCTGATTTTTTTGTTAAATTATATTTTTGCTTTTATGAAATACATACTAAGCCATCTATATATTATATAATATATATATATATATATATATATATATATATATATTATATATATATATATTATTATATATATATAAAATAGTATATAATTTTTATATTTATACTATATATATATACTACCGGTATATATATATATGAAGTGGATGGACCAAATATTAAATTTCTAAGAAAAAATAGGAATAATTTATATCAAAAAAAAAAAAAATTATACTAGAAAACAACCATAGCTAAATTAAATTTAAATCGCCGGGCATGAGAGTGAGCAAGTCCGAGATAATATCTTCAGTTTTTATTTCAATATTTCAATGTATGTAGAGGAGTGCAAATCCAGTAAGTCTTTTATCTCCAATAATATTTCTCAAGTAGGTTTTCAGAAGTCTTAATGTTGAAAAGCTTCTTTCTACTGTAACAGTAGACATAGGTAAAATTGCCAGGAGTTGGGAATAAAACTTAAAACACCAAGTGCTACTCGCTGGAACTCCCTATCGATTCTATTAAAAGACCTGCTTCCCTAAGACCTTGATGGAAGCATGACGCAAAGCAGCAAAATTTGTATGGAGCAAAAGCCTTGTCTTCCAGTATTTAATAAAAGTGATAAAGGGTTAATTGCGGAGTACATCGAAATAATGACGCCTATTGCTGTTAGGCTTGATATGTTGCAGGAAGAGAAGAATGCGTACTCGGGAGTCCTATTGCCTAATCTTTTCCTCCTCAAGGACAAGATTGGGGAAATGCAAAGAGAGGTGGAAAAATTTAACTTTGCCAAAAACTTAGCTCAACACTGCTAAAGCAACAAAGGCAAACAAGGGAAAGAAAGGGCTTGAACCGAGGTTCAGCAGTATCTTTGATGATTTCATGATGGTTTTATGGCAAAACAAGCCTGCATCCCAACCCTCAAACTCGGAGTGACGTAGGTTAATGAGGAAAGAAAACCAAGCTGCAAGCCTAGATACGGGAGGAAATAAGCGTATATTACATCGAATCTTAACTCCTTCACATTTAAGGCACATGAAGGTGATGGCACTGAGTTTGAAAGTACCCATTTAGGTTGAGTTTTATTTAGATTTGAACAAACTTTTCAGCATCTCTCTGTATTTATAATATAGTATATAATTATATAATATTATATATATATATAATATACTATATATATATATATCTATATATATATAATATATATATATATATAAATTATATATTATATAAATATACATTACATATATATTCACAATACATTTGACATAATGCTCAAATGAAACTTAAAAAAGATTTGAGTTCTTGTTACCATTTCTTAAATATTTCAGAAACTGAATGCCCATATTATCAGCAACACCTCTGGAGGAGGAAGTTTGGGGACAAATCTTGGAATAGCTGGGGCTGCAGTAACATGTTCACCCACAAGTACCCCTCTCACTGGGAAAACACTGTTCCTGTAAAAGTACCAGGAGGTTTGGGTGGAAACCTTGTTATTAAGTTATAATACCCCATTACCAGCTCAGCAGCCGTGGAGAGGTTGTTTAGGTCAAGGCTCTGAGATTCTAAGAGCAAGAAGGGCAGCCATGGCATCCAGCATTTTTGAAAAATTTATCTTTTATGAAAGGGAATATGAACCTATTCAGAATGCAAGAGGAGAGAGAGGGAGGAGAGAGAGAGAGTGTGAATAAGAATTAAAAATCTTTCTCATTTTTTTGTTATATATATTTGCATCATTCAATAAAATTAAAATAATTCATCTGTTAAATACTTGCGCCTTTATTTTATTTTTTTTTTTGCGCTCTAAATATGTGCTTTTTTTTTTTTTAAAAAAAAATAGATTTGCGGACATGTGCGCTTTGCGTGTGGACTAATTTTTTTGAAAAATTATGCGCTTTTCGCTTGCGGGCTAAGTTTTTCCACTTTGAGTTTTGAGTTTTGCGCTCTTAAAGTTTAAAATTTGCGCGCCCACCTCAGATATATATATATGTATATATATTATATAATTATATACTTATTATAATAATTAATTATTAATATATAACATATATAATATATATATATATATATATATACTATGATATATAGTTATATATAATATTTATATATATATTATATATATTAATATATATTAAATAAATCTACTTATATAATATATATATTTGAGTACATAAAGGAGGAAATCTGTGCAGAGGGTTAATTCAGCATCCATATCCCGATTTCAAAGTAAATAAATGCTGACGCACACGCAGACACTGAAACGAGAGGGCGACCTGCGACAAGTGAAAAAAATCTCCATTATCTTTATCTCTTTTTCGTTCTTCAAAACACACACATAATTATTTTAGGGGGCAAAGATGGATGAAATCTTGAGCCATTCTTTAATAAGATTGTGTATAAGAGTTAAAAGCTTTCTGCCTGTGATTATGTTTGGGTGGGGTTTAAATTATTGCTTGTTTCAGTTTTGATAAGGTTTGAAATTACTACTTAAATGTTAGGTATTTGAATCGTTTCAAATATAAGTTTTATATTTAAAACAATAGTTTTTGGGCTAATATTAGTTTAATTATCCAAACCTCATTTGATCAAAAAGATTTTATACTTGTTAAAAGGGTTGGATAAGTGAATGCACATCACAAAGTAGGATAATGAGCAATCTGCACTAAGGACTGATCAGATAATAATAGATGTTCAGTAGCGATGACATGGAAACATGTCAACTGACTGTAAGAGGACTGTAGATTTAGGTTAATTGAAATTTAGAGAGATATAATGACAAATATTAAGCAAGAGAAGAATTTAAAATATCTTCTCTCTACTCATCTGACAGAAATATAAATAAAACATAATAAATAAATGAATAAATAAATATAATTCTAATTTACAAATCAAGTAATTGAAAATGCAAAGAACGTTAAATTTTTTTAAATATTTTTGAAAAAAAAAGAAAAAAAAAAAAGTTAATACGATTCACTAAAAGGAATATATATAAAAGTAAAAAAATATATTTTAAACTTTAATATTAAAATACATTAAAAATTTTATTTCAAATTTATAATTTAAATTATTTCTGTTACTGGCATATATAAAATTTTACTGAATAAGTTTTTCAGGTCTTATATAATATATATATATATATATATATATTATATAATATATATATTATAGATATATATATAAATAATTATATTATATATATATATAATATATATCAAGGTAAAATTGAAACCTTTCGTCTGACCTTCGATCATTCATATAAACAAAATATCGAGTCTTGGATATATCGATATAATTTTCTCTCTCTCTCTCTCTATCTCTCTCTTCTCGTATATTATATATATAATATATTATTATATATTATATATATATATATATATATATAATATATTATATAATATATATTATATTATATATATATATTTTTACCGGACGCAATGAACCGGTCTGAGCCACCGTACACGCGGGAGGTCTAAATGGTTCTACAGTCTCCAACTAGGGTCCAGGAATAAGACAACGGTTTTTTTTTGTAGTATATATACAGCACATTTAGAATAATAATAATATAAATTGAAAATTATATCCCACCAATAATAAAATCCTATCGGGCTAGCCACTAACTCCCACAAAAATATCAATAAGTTAAATAAATAGAATAATATATTATAAACCCATAAAGCTGTCAATGAGTTAAGATAAATAGAATAACTTAATTATTAACCCCCCCCCCCAAAAAAAAATTTTTTTTTTGGTTAAAATCAGTTAAACAAATCAAGTAATATTCCGTAAAGATTCCATCAGAATATCATTAGCATAAATAAATTGGTAAAGTAAATAATAATATCTGTGACTATCCGTAAAGTCACCAAATAACCAGGCAAACTGTCTGAACAGTATAACCGGAACTCAGTATTCAAATGTTAAACTACACCGTGGACTTATTATAATTCAAAAGATCACTGGCCCACTACACCTTTTAACTGGGTCACTCTAATATTACAATTAAAATGTTAAGGGAACTTTAATATCTTAGGGAAAATAACAACAAATGGACTTCCCTTTAGTTCCCGTGAAGGTGGGGAGTACACTCAGGTACCCTCCCAATCCAGGTGAAGGTGGGGAGTACACTCAAGTACCCTTCCAATCCAGGTGAAGGTGGGGAGTACCACTCAAGTACCCTCCCAATCCAGGTGAAGTGGGGAGTTCACTCAAGTACCCTCCCAATCCAGGTGAAGGTGGGAGTACACTCAAATGTACCCTCCCAATCCAGGTGAAAGGTGGGGAGACAACTCAGAGTACCTCCAATCCAGGTGAAAGTGGTTCCAAAATAGTCCGGTTAGGATCACGTTGCAGGTAAAAGCCCTATATAAAACCTTCCAGGTTGGGGCCAGATTCCAGATAAATAAATCCTTCCGGTTTGGGGCCAGGTTTCAGTTAAATAAATCCTTCCGGGTTGGGGCCAGGTTTCAGTTAAACCCGATATAAATCCTTCCGGGTTGGGGTCAGGTTTCAGTTAAATAAATCCTTCTGGGTTGGGGCCAGGTCAGTTAAAACCCGATAGTAAATTCCTTTCCCGGGTTGGGGTTCAGGATTTCAGTTAAAACCCGATATAAATCCTTCCGGGTTGGGGCCAGGCTTCAGGTAAAACCCAATATAAATCCGTCCGGGTTGGGGCCAAGTTTCAGTTAAAACCCGATATAAATCCTTCCGGGTTGGGGCCAGGTTTCAAGTAAACCAAAAGCCAGAATTGGTCGCCAGCATTAATCCCCAGTTGGTTTCGCCGTTTGGTTCCCTGAAAATAGAGAACTCATCCGGCAGATATATTTACAACATGTGCATAATAATAAAATAATAATTAATAATAATAATAATATATAATAATAAGATATAATAATGAATAATATAATAATAAATAATAATATAATATAAATAATAATAATAAGATAATAATAATAGTAATAAATATAATAGTAATAATATAAAATAATAATAATAATAATAATAATATAATAATAATAATTAATAATAATATAATAATAATAAATTTAATAATAATTAATAATATTGTTATTATTGTTACTAATAATGATAATAGATAATAATAATAATAATAATAATAATAATAATAATAATAATAATAATAATAATAATAATAATAATAATAATAATAATAATAATAATAATAATAATAATAATAATAATAATAATAATCGACTGTTATTAATTAAAAACCTAACCTAATATGTACACACTTTTTGCGGCGCCTCACACCCTATTATTCTAACAAACATACCGGTAAAAACAAACAATAATAATAATAATAATAATAATAATAATAATAATAATAATAATAATAATAATAATAATAATAATAATAATAATAAATAATAATAATAATAATAATAATAATAAACTTTCCACGCCTTGTTCATACACTATTCTTCTCACACCTTTAACCCTACATTCGTACTTTTACCTCTACTCCATATCTTAACTCCACCGTAACCTTGCTTTCTATATCTTCGCATACACAGCAATCCAGGTTACCAACTATAAATATTTACAAAATAAACTAGTAACATGCCAATAATCGTCAATAATAAGAAACACCCTGACACAAACCGATGGTAACTTAATCATGAAAAATCGTAACGTAACGCTCCAATAACAATTTTTTAACTTGACCCTCGTAACCATCTCTTAAAATCTACTTTAAAATATACCACGGCTTGTCTTTTTACATTTTCCTTCTCAACTCCTCAATCCTAATTTTAACGTCACTTCCTGCTTTGAATTTACACTATTCCACTTTCTAACCAGTTTTTATAAATATTTAGCAATGAAATAACCGAAATCTTCCAAATTTTAGTTTTAACTTTCAAAATAATAGTTAACTTACCCAGTTTGGGGAATTGACGATCTTAAACTTTCTTTCCACGAAACTTAAATCCAATGAGTTTCACAAACCATGTACTCAAAAATCACTTAGACTTTTTACTTTTTAAAGACACTTAAGACGATTTCAGTTTCACACACCAGTTTCCGTGACTTTTCACTCTCCTTGACAAACGAGAAATGGGGCATTTTTCTAGATCCGCGCACGCCGCTCTTAATTAGTTAGTTCGTTCAATATCACTCCGCCATAATATATATAGTAAATCTGTATATACCAAACAAAACTTTATCATAACATAGACTTAAAAGCCCCCAAGTAGGTCCTAACCTAATGGATTATGAAAGCCCCCAATTAGGACCTATATATATTATGCCCTAACCTAATAGATTATGAAAGCCCCCAACAAAGCCCTAACCTAATGGACTATGAAAGCCCCAAACTAGGGCCTAAGTTAATGAAATATTGTTCCCCCTTATGTAGAAGGTAAGGCAATATATATATTATTATATTATATACTATATATTATATTAATATATATTATATATATATATATATATATTAATATATTATATATAAAGCAATCTTTAGTATTACTTTTTTAGTATTAGCTAATTAACTTTGTCTTGTAAAATCAATTAAATACTATAAAAACTGATAAGTCGAATCATCATTATAAAGAAGAAGTAAATCCTGGTAAATTTATATTTAAAATTCAGTAAAAAATCTATAAATTTAACTTTCACAACGATAACATCCTCTCTCGACGGATAGTTAAATATCGATCTGTTAATTGAATAATACTTCGTTCATATATATATATATTAATATATTATATATTTATAATATATATATATATATATATATATTATATTATAATATGATTTATATTATATATAGATTATATCGAATATATCCTATATATCGATATATCGAATATCGAAGGTCAGACGAAAGGTTCAATTTGTTCATTAATTATATTATATAATATATATTTATATATAATATATATATATATTATATATATATATAATATATATAATTATATATATATATATATATATATATATATATATATATATATATATAGCTCAAAAACACAGTTTCTTTATCTATGTTCGAATACTCATCTTCCACACAATTTATAATATCTTCTTCGAAAACGCACAACTCAAACCTTAATTTGTTCTCAATATTCTCGGCGTTTCCTTTTCTAGTGACCTTAATTATATGGATCACATTTCCTTTTTTTCTGAAGAAGTTTCAATCAAAGGGATTGGGTGTTCTTAGACGCCTTAGGAACTATTCACCATCTCAGTTGCTAGCTCCCTACTCTAAAGGGTGTTGTTTACACTTATATGGAGTATGCACTACATAGCTGAAGTTGATCCACACACAATGTTCTTTCAAGTCTAGGGCTTTTGGACTTTAATTCTCATGCTCTCACTAGCTCTCTCCAGTCTCTTACAAGTGGTCGAACAGTTGCATCACTCTCCTTTTACTCTCCATATTACAATGGACACTCCACTTCTGAAGTCTCTAATTGAGTACTCCTCCTTTAAGGCAAGCTCGTTCGACTCGACTTTCCACACAGGATCAACCTAAGATTTAATCATTTTGCTCTATCGTTCATGTACCACACTGGAAAGTTTGAAGCACACTTCCTTCATCTATTTTTCCAACTTTATTTCACTACAAACTTTTAAACGCCGTTTATCAGTGCATGTTGGTCTTTGATCTGGCCTTGGGTCATGGTTCTTCCCAACTCCATCCATCCAATTTGGTAGTCCTCCAGCGTTTGCTCACCGAGGATATTATATATTAATATATAATATATATTATATATTATATATTAGTATATTATATATATATATTATATATTAATATTATATAATATATATATATATATATATAGTATATATATATAGATATATATGATGCATGCAAATTTTCTGACGAAAAAATAATCGGCGGGTATTTTTTCAAATGTAGAAGAGATTAAAAAGGTGAAAATTATGAAACAGAAAATAACAGCTTTCTCTTGTAAATGGTGAATTTTAAATATAATTTAATTAATATTAACAAAAAGTAAGAAGAATTTCTTATATATTTTTTGGGCTTTAACTAAGCTTATAACTATAGTAAGCTTAGGTAATTAATTTCAGTTTTAAATTTTCATCTTTAAAAGTTTGTAGAAGCATCACACTGTTTTTTTTTGTTTTTTTTAATTATAAGAATACCGGTAGCGTGAGATACACGGTTGCTCCCAATGACATGGCAGACCGCCGGGGTCGCGGGTCCGGCAGACACGGTGCTAAACTAAAATCATTCTCTTTTTTTTTGTATAAAAATGAAGAACGCAACCATTAGTTATGGCAAGCTTAAAATCTTTCCCTTTATTATGTGATTGTTATTTACCATCATCGTCGTGAAAGAATTCCCTCACATAAAATGGTGCTGTAGAAATTTGCATGACGTTAATATATATATTTATACTATTATTTATTATATTATATTATTATATTATATATATATATATAAATATATATTATAATTATATTATATATATATTAATTATTATATATGATATACAGTATATTATATATATTTATATGAAAAATTATCTTTCATTTATTTTCCCCTTTTTATAATTAAAAGATATTTTGATTGCTGAATTAGAATTATTATTTTTCTCTTTAATTTTAATTAATATCTTACTTCCCAATTTACATTTAATCTCTCTACGATATATATATTATATATATCTAGTATAATTTATATATATATATATATTATATATATATTATATATATATATATATATTATATATATGATAAATTATATAATATTATAGTATATATATATATATATAATGCAAACAACGTGAGGGATCGGGTTCGAAAACCAAGGGAGGTTAGATAATTTCTTATTGTTAAATAACTTCAGTACGTGTCAGCATTTTAAAAGTGTTGATAATAACTTCCTCTCCCGAGTGGAAAACTGTTTTGATCCTTGACCCGAGTGTGGGCGGGGAGTTCTTGTTAAAAGTGAATGATTACCTTTCTTTGCCTTAGCTCGATCGGTCTGGTGGCAAACATTGCAAAACAACGAGGGCTGGGCTCGAACCACAGGGAGATATTAAAAAATTATATATTATAAAAAACTGATAGTGTGTAAACAGTTTTGAATAAATGATTATATATAATATATACTATATATATTATATAGTATTTATATTATATATATATATTATATAATATTATATATATATTAATATATATATATATTATATATAATATATATATATATATATTCTTATTATATATTATATTATTATATATTATTATAAAACTATAGAGAAGAAACGTATATATATCTGAATTATAATACCTAGAGTCAAAAAATTACATTAACTACAACATAAATTATATATAGTATATATATATAATAAATATATATATATTATATATATTTATATATATATATATATAATATATATATATATTATATACATATAAAATATTTAATATAGTATATATATAAAATATATATATATTATATATAAATATTATCTATATATATACTATACTATATATATATATATATATATATTATATAATATATTAGCAGTATATATATATATATTATATTATATTATATATATATATATATATATATATATATATATATATATATATATATATATATATATATATATATATATATATATATATATATATATTTATATTATAAATATTATATATATATTATATAAATATATATATATTATATTATATATAATATATGATAATATATATATATATAGTGCTATTGGTGTGGAAAGATTGGGACATTAATTTCAATTTCCATGCAACCAAAAGCCATTTGATCTGATAAAGAAGGTTTGATAGTTTTTATTTCATGGTAAATGAAGAAAATAGAAGAAAAAATGTTTCAAACTTTACCAGTGGAGTACATTTAATAACAAGCATAGCTGTTAAGTTTTGGTCTGAGAATTGAATAGCGAACGGATAAGAATGTGGAGATAGACGAGCTTAATATTAAAGAACTCGTAAATATTGTAGAAGGAGAGGGACGCAATAGTTCGACTTCCAGAAGACATTGGAGGGAATCAGCAAAAGCCGGAGAATTAATAATGTAAAAAAATGCACAAGTAGAAGGAGTGTGTGTTTGGGACCACTTCAGATATGCGATTCATACTCCATACAATAACGGACAACACCCTCATAGAGAGTATATCAGCAACTTAACTTAGGTTTTAGCGTTTGATGAATTTTATCCCGAATTTTCCTTTTGTTTTTGGCTTTTGTTCTTGTTTGTGTGTGTACGTGTGCATGTGTGTGTGTGTGTGTGCGTGTGTGTGTGTGTGTGTGAGATGGCAGATTTGCATAGATGCGGGCTTTTATTGACTTCACCAACATCCGTGGCTTTAAATTCAACTCGGCTTTCGTTGAAATACCTCTCTAACTTCTACGATAATTTTTGCTCTTGTCTGAGACTCAGATGGCTAAGAATTCATCCTCTAACTCGTTTAACGTATCCAACTATAACTTAATTTCATAATTTCCGTCTAAGGGTGGAGTATGTGCCTATTTAACATTGAACACTTGTAACACTATTCTCGTGATTCTCGAACATCTAATTTGATGTTTGTGGCTTAAATCTTCTTCCTTCTACTACCAAATATCTTGTGCTTCTGCTACTGTTCTCCTAATAGAACAGTTTTCACGCCTTTTTTTGAATATTTACTACTTCTCACGAGACTGTTATATTTTCACATCCAATTGAGGTTCTCTATTTAGGAGATTTCAAGGTACACCGATGGTTGGGATCCTCTCATACTGATGTAGGTGGGGAGGAGGAATCATTCGCATTCTCTAAGATCTGGAGCAACTAATTAAAGAAACAACACACATTCCGGATCGTCCTACAATTCTTGGAACACACTTGACCTATGTTGTTTCACCACTAGTCCTTCACTATACATACACCCCCATCGCTCCTTTGGTAAATCTGACCACATAATTATTAATCTCTTAATTTTAATACTGTCTTCCATATGTCCATCCTGCCCTGTGCGTGTGCTTTCTGGCACTTTTTGATCGGGCGATTGGGGGGCTTTGCGCTGCTTCTCCGCTAACTATAATGTGGAATGATGCTTGTTACTCTGTGACGCTTTTGCGGTTTTGCGACCAAGCGTGGGAGCTGTAATCGTTGATGGGATGAGCAGGTTGTTTCTTTTCGACTAATATCTTTCTCTCCTCATTACCATCGGTTCGATTCGTAATTGCTCTCTGGCATTCAGGCTTAGTAGACAATTGCGTATCGGGGGTGGAAAATTCTCGTTTTCCTATCACTCTCGTAATTTTCATTCAGCTAGAATCGTTGCAGGGATAACTCTTCGACGGCAAAGCGGACTTTCTCAAACGAAGAGTGCGCTAACTCTTGGTTCTGCTACTGATATATTTTCTGGCCTCTTGCCAAAAACATCTCAAACTTCTGTAAATCCGGCCTTTCCTCCTCTCATTCGATCTGATGGTTCTGTTGCTATCTCCACTGACAAGGCAATCTTTCGGCCTCATTTTTCATTCTATCTCACTGACGAGTTCGTTCCTCTTCCTCCTCCTTCTACTCTCAGGTGTATGCCTTTGGCTGAGATTACATTTGATCGGGTGCATGGCTCTTGAAATCTATGAACGTTAGGAAGGGCGGGTGGCCCGGATGGATTCCTAACCCGAGTTTTGAGGGATGTGCTTCCGGCTGGGCGACTCTCTCGTTCGAACTATATTTCTATGGCCTCAATTACTCAGCATCTTTTCTCAGTGTTGAAGCGCGATATGTCAACAAATATTCGAAAAAGGAAGCGTCTGATCTTCTAACTTGCCCGTATAGCTCTAGCCTGTATTTCTATCTAAGATCTTTTGAACCTTCTCAACTTCATTTTAACCATGCTCGAATTCATTCCTTCTTTTTCCGATCGCAGTACGGGATTTCGGCGCTCGAGGTTACTGGCGAGATATACTTTCCTATTAAACAGATTTATGGTTTTCCACACTTAGGAATTAGGGGAGACTTGCGGTGGTGGCGCTTGAATTCCAAAGCATTTGACCGGTATGTCACGCGTCAACTAGCTCTCTCAAGCTCCCTTCCTTTGGGATTCCCTTCTTCTCTTTGCTTTACTTATGTAGTTTTCTTTCAAATGCTCAATATCGCTGTTGTTTGATCTGGGCGACTTTCTTTTCCTTTTCTGTCCAAAGTGGGTGTTCTCAGGGTTCATGTCTTAATATCCGACTCTTTTCCTGGCTTTCATTTATGATTCTTCTCGTCTGACTTCTAACTCTATCCCCATATGCCGATACATCGACCCTTCATTCTTCAACTCATTTAATTCTGCCTTCTGTTTACATTCTAAATTACCTTCGTCTTAATCTTTCGACTGGCTTCCGCTGATTGGATATGAATTTCCGGGTGGGACGTAACCTTGTAATTTAATTTCTTTTAAAACTCACTTCTACAAATCTCCCTCTCTAAGATCACTTCTAACTTTCCTATCTCTTTTCGATCGGTTCTCTCGTCTCTCCTGTTGACAATAATAAACCTCGGCCTTTAACATAAACAAAATAATGTCTTGGAAACCTCACACAGTGGTTGCTTAGGGCGGCCTCAAAGAAACTGGGATGTTCTGTTTAGACTGGCTGACTTTTTTCCTCTTCAACAGTTTACTTCAGTTTATATCAGGTATTCTTCTGTCTTTAATGGAGTATCTGCTTTCAGTACTGTGGGGGCTCATGTTTCCACCGCTTTGGATAGGGTGAGTCAATAGGCTAAAGATTAGGATACTGTCCTGGTATCTTTCTAGATTTCAACGTTGAACCTCTATCTTTGCGGCGCGATGTTGGGTTCTTTTATCTTTTTCTATAGGTACCGTAGGGCAAGTGCTCGAGGGAGCTTTCCACTGGCGTGGCCCCCTTTAAGACGCCCTCGCAGCACAAGAAGGGGTGCTGTGTCGCACATGAAGTTTGTGTTGATGGTACAACTCCATCGACTAGTTCGCCTGCGGTGGCCTCATTCTTTCCTGCTCACATCTGTTCTGTGGAATTCTCTTCCATTTCTGTGGTTTCTACTCATTTAATCTCCTGACTTTTAATGAGGCCCGCGTCTGGTATCTGCGTAATTTGCCGTTAGTTAAATTTTTGTTAGTGTAACACCACCTCCTTGAAAAGGGCTTTGCCCGTGAGTGGTGATAACCTGTAAAAAAAAAAAAAAAAAAAAATTTTGGGGGAAAACAGGAAAAAAAAAAAAAAAAAAAAAACTGGAATAGCATGACGCCTCAGAACACCTAAGCTCTAGAAGATCTTTTAGTGAAAGAAACGAAAAAAATCTTTCAAAAGGAAATACCATTAATATTAAGAATAGAGGAAAGTTTAAGTTGTTATTTTATTATGTAATGCCACTACCAAGTGAGAAGCTGTCGAGTAGATAAAGGGAGAAACTTTATTTTTGAGGTATTGAAAATAGCCATTCTTTCTCTGATCTACTAGAAATATGAAAAAGATCAGAGGTAAGTTGCTTCAGAGCTATTCTTTTAGAAATGACCATTTAAAAATGACTGGGACTCATTTCATTTTCAAAGAAGTAATGAATTGTGGAATCGTTATCATAAGAATAGGTGGTGAAGAGACAGATAGATGATCATAAATGACATGTGTATAAATATTGAGGATATGACAGAAGCTCGAGGAATATCACTATTGATAGATTTAAAAGGTTAACTTTGGTCGTCTGCAAATGTTGCTTTAGAACGAAATTAGAGGAAATCAGAAAGAATAATAGATGCCGAAAGTGTGAAGTTTTGAAATCAAATCTTTGTTATAGACTATTTTGGAAAGAGAAAGGGAAAGATTGACAAATTCATGAGTTATATCTTTAGAGTTGAAAAAGCCATTGGAGGTGATTAATATTGATATCGCCAAGAATCATGATTTCAGAGGAAAGAGAAGACAAGATAATGGACTCTGTGTTAAAGTTAAAGGATTCAAAAAATTTATGATTATCAGTTGAGTTAGGAGAGAGAAAAACAGAACAGATAAAAAAGGATGAACAACTGAGCAGAAGAGTGCTGTGCACTTTATATGGTCAAAAGCGGGTTTTGCACCTACGTCGTCAAACCCACACACACGCATTTATATATTATATATATATATATATATAATATATATTTCTATATATATTATAATATATATATATATATATAATATATATATATATATATCATAATATATATATATATATATATATATATATATATATATATATTTCATTATCCATTCTTCATTTCCTACAGATGGGGTAGGGTGCGTAACATGAACGGAAACAGAATAGTTAGTGGAAGAGCATGACGTAAGTAGTAAGAAAAATCCTCACACCTTCCCCTCATACCCTAAAATGCGAGCCCATCGCAGCCAGAAATCCGTCCTAGGGCTTCACAACACCGCGACAGACCCCCACTGTGGTATTTCGTCAATGTAGGATTCATCCCCTGGGCCAGGCCCGCAACCATGCCGCTAACAAAACCCCACTATTCACTCCTAGTATGAACCTTTCTTCTCACCTCAATCAAACTCTCTATCTTTTCCTTCAGGCATTCCTTTACTGACTCAATCCACTTTTTCTTAGGTTTTCCATCCAGCCGATTCCCATCACACTCATTACCAAACACCCGCTTAACCAGCCGATTATCATCCATCAATTCCGTATGACCAAAACATCCTAATACACTCTTATTTACGACTGTCTTCACACCACACAACTTCCTAATATGTTCAATCATCGTTTAATCAATTCTTCTCACAGCTAACACACCTCTAAACTTATTCATCTGGACAGATTTAACCTTAGATCTATACCGCTTATTCCACGTCATAGTTTCACTATTACGCATTAATACCGGTAACAATATACCCTCAAGCAAAACCCTAGGACATTCAAGACTTAATCCCTTTCCATTCATCAAGGATTTAGTTGCATTAGCCACCTTTCCACCATTCACAACATTCCTACTATGCTCTGCATTATCCGTTCCCTTTTCGTCCAGCATATATAGTTTAAATACATTAACTTATGATTTTGTTCCAATTGCTCACTATCCAATATGAAATCACACCGTGGACTCTCCTGACCCTATACCATCATCTTACTCTTATCTACATTTACTTTCAAACCATTTCTTTTACACCCCATGCCAAACCCCTCTACCAATCCTCTCCAATTTTCTTCAGATTCTTCACACAAAACCAAATCACCAGCGTACAGTAAGCATGGCACCCTTCACTCTCTTTCCTTCTCCATCAGTCTAATTCCTTCCCCTGCCACCTCTATCTCTAATTCTTTCACCACCCCATCTATATACAAATTAAATAGCCATTGAGACATACATTCCTGTCTCACTCCACTATTAATAATAAACCATTCAATTTCCACCCAACTTATTCTTGCACACATACTTTTGATTCCATTCAGAAGCCTACCACCAACACCTTATATTTCTTACACCTGCCACAGAGTTTCCCTATTAATCTTGTCATACGCCTGTTGCTAGTCCATAAAACCTAAATGCAATTTTTCTCCTTCTCTTATTTTCTCAATCATGTTTCAATGTGAAGATTTGATCTACACATCCTCCACCACTTATAAATGCACATTGTTCCCCGCCAATAATTTCCTCAGTCAACAAGCTCTTTCAGCCAAAATACCAGCATATATTTTCTCTACAATACTCAATGGATAAACCCGTAGATAGTTCCAACAGCTCCCCTTATCTCCCTTACCCATATATAAGGGTATTATTACTGCTCTCCTCTAATCCTTCGGAAATATGCCATCTACAAACGTTTCGTTATACAACTTCCATATCCAATAAATCACACTCTCACCTCCATTCTTGATCATTTCATCAGTAATTCCATATATATATACCTGCTGATTTACCATTCTTCAATTTTCTCTACTCTAGCCTACTAATTACCTCATTCCAAAAATACTTATTTCTTCTAACCCCATCGA
>JABUQX010069567.1:15000-17500 GCA_015478945.1 Trachelipus rathkii
TATTGCTCTGCTTCTCGTGATATTTATTATTATTTATTCATAATAAATTTTTATTATCACTAAAGGTTTATTATTTATGTATTATTATTAATTATTATTATTAGTATTATTCATAATCTTATTATTTATTATATTATTATTAGTTATTATTTATTTTATTTAATTATTTTAGTATTATTATTATTATTATTATTATTTTTTTCTTTAAACTATTATTATTATTATTATATTTATTATTATTTATTTTATTATTATTATATTATTATATTATTATTATTATTATAATAACCTCCAACGAATGATTATTAAAATCCGGATTATATGAGGCACTTTCTACTTACTATTATTTTTATTATTATTATTATTGTTATTATTAGTATTATTAATTATTATTATTATATTATTATTATAATTATTGATTATTATTTATTATTAATATTTATTATTATTTCATTATTATTTTCTATATATTATTCATTATTATCATTATTATTATTATTATGTTATTATTATATTATCTATTATTATTATTAATTTATATATACTATTGTATGTATATTATGTATGCTTTTCAAGTCCTCCTGAATAGTAGTTTTTTTCGATACAGAATAAATTTTCTTATATATTATTCTGTAGGTTAAAAGATAAACTATTGATTTCATACAATGTACCAAGCTTTCGTCCGTATACCTCTCGACATTTTCAAGAATACGGTTTTATTCAAAAACTATTCTTATGAAAATGTCGGAAGTATTACGGGGCGATAAGGCTATGGCTTACATTTATTGAATCAATTAGTTTATTTTACTCCAGAAATAATATGAAGAAAATTTCGTTCTGTAGGCAAATACAAACTTTCAGGTGGCATGAAAAGCCTCAAAATACATACAATCAATATAAAATGCTGATATTGATGTTTTTACATGCCCCATGTCGAATTCATCTATACAATTATCGACTACTTCTTATTATATAAAACATTATTATTATTATATTATTATTATTATATTTATTATTATTATTATTATTATATTTATTATATTATTTTTATGATTATTATTGATTATTATTATTTTATTATTATTATTATTGTTATTATTATGTATCTATTATTATTATATAGTATTATTATTATTATTATTATTATTATTATTATTATTATTATTATTATTATTATTATTATTATTATTATTATTATTATTATTATTATTATTATTATTATTATTATTATTATTATTATTATTATTATTTGGTTAATAATTCCCTAGGCTTGGAGTTTTGATAAAATTTTGTTACCCCCTTTTAGGAAACTAGAAGTTAAGTATATTATTCTATAATAAATTGTAAGCATATTAAAATTGTGTCATATTACTGTTATGGATTTACACGACTAACCTCATTTATTTTTTATCTTCAAATTAAAATTAAAATTTAAGCCCGAGTCTAATTTTCGTCTTCTAATGGTTGCTACCTGTTAATTGTTATTTACCTAATGCTATTCTTTTTAAGAAATAAAGTTTTCGCTATGCATCAGTAAATATAGTGATGAGATTCAGCAATTCAATGGAACCATATCACAACTTAACCTTTATGAATGATCATTGATGCATTGTCATTGTATTATATACTATGTTTGTTTTATTGTATGTTCATTATATTATATAACATGTGAATACAAAGCATATATTATCGTTTGCCAATATGCAGATCACCATTATGAAACCATACAATAAAAATTAGACTTAGGGAATTCATTTTCACATTTATTAGGTTAGTTAAACAATATTGAAAATGAAAACAAGACAAAGAACTTTAAATTCGAACAATTTCCAAGATTTACATTTCAGATTTTAAAACTAAAACTAAAAGATTCGAATATCTTCCTTAAAGTAGGATAATTGTATTACTGTGTCCCTAAAATTTCAGGACAAAAAAAGTGGCTAGAAATATAAACCTTTGAAATTTGTAGAAGCCGATAAAATAATTTAAAGGAATATCGTAATATTCCTGAAGGACTGACTGTGACATTTTTGTAACAATTTATTGCTATTCTACAAGCTCAGAATCAGTTGACATAATTTATTTATTTATTTATTTACTTTTGAGGCGGGCGAGAAGTTTTAATGGTTTCTCTCTCTCTCCTCTCTCTCTCTCTCTCTCTCTCTCTCTCTCTCTCTCTCTCTCTCTCTCTCTCTCTCTCTCTCTCTCTCTCTCTCTCTCTCTCTCTCTATATATATATAATATATATATATATAATATAAGTATATATATATATAAGTATATATATATATTATATATATATATATATTATTATTATATATTATATTAAATAAATTAGAACTTCCCTCACCACCCTGCCTCCAGAAAATAAATAAATTATGTCCACTGATTCAGAGCTTGCTGGACATCAATAAATTGTCACAAGAATGCGCCAGTCAGTCCTCCAGCGAATTTTATGATCTCTCTTTAAATTATTTATCGAGCCTACCAAACTTTCAAA
>JABUQX010069567.1:20000-35000 GCA_015478945.1 Trachelipus rathkii
TTCATTGTTATGATTGGATAGATATATTTGTTTTACAAGTTGCTCCAAACAATGAAAATCAGTAAATTAAATTAAGTGGGGATGAATGTGTGTGTAGGATATATCTTTCGTAGTATGTGTAATGGATTGTATTTTGTTAATTTTACCATTACATACATGTATTTGCTAGTTCGTTTACTTGTGAATTTATGTGCTCTTTAAATGTTAATTTTTCGTTAAATAAACTCAACTATCGAGTTATTTGTCTCGAGTTAATTCTCTATCATTTATTTTGATTTAAAAATTATTTCCTATTATTTTGTTGCTTATTATAATGTATGGAGTTAATGCAAGTTTAATGACAGTTTCTTTTCATCAACCCATGTCATAATGTTTGATGGTGTATTTTCAACCTTTTTTGAGGGAGAGCTTCGGGATTTATTTTAAATACATATATCATCTGCGAAAAAAATTGAGAGGTTGTGGGAATTGATGAGATCAGTTTAAGCACACATTGAAAAGAATCTGACTTGACAGATTCCATATTTAAGTTGTAGTATTTTTTTGTAGTAACGAATTAAAAGGAAAAGTTTTTATCATTGAATGTTGATTCTTTTTTCAGACTGATTGGTTTTAAACCACTTTAAATTCATGTCATTGAAGCCCACACTATTCAATTTGAGTATCAGGATATCATGGATATTGTATCAAAAGTTTTCGTGAAATAATAATAATAATAATGATAATAATAATAATAATAATAAAATAATAATAATTAATAATAAAAGAGAATAAAAATAAAAATAAATAATAATAATAATAATAATAATAATAATAATAATAATAATAATAATAATAATAATAATAATAATAATAATAATAATAATAATAATAATAATAATAAAAATAATAATAAATCAATAATAATATAATAAATAATAATAAATAATAATAATAATATACGAAGTTATCTCTTTTGAATTATATAACTCTGGGTGTAATTCTATATGCACCAGCTGCAGTACGAACTACTGCTTGGATAAAAAAATAAAAATAAAATAACAAATAAAAAATAAAAATAAAAAAAGTGGTTTGATATTTCAAACTGATCGTAAGACATATTTTAACTAAGTAATGATTTCTTTTTAAAATTTAATTTATTCACTAAATTAGGGTCAGATATTCATTTTATGTGTAAAATGACATAAAAAGCAATTTTATTTACTATGCTATTTATTTTGCTGTAACTTGCCTGATTCCTTATAATTTAGATTTATGGGTGTTGTGTTTATCAAAGTTTTGCATCATGTCCTTTATTTGTTCTCGCATCATACACTGTGGAGGGTGTTCATTAAATTCTCTCATAATTATTTATTGATGGTAACTTACTTTATATTCTTTTATTTTCCACATGTCGTTAGTATTAGACTTGTTTCTATGCACAATTTGTAATGAAAATATAAAATTGGTAAGGGTTAGTTAAGTTAGGAAGAAATATTAGTTTGGTAAGCTAGTAGCTTGGACAACTTAGGGTAGATTGAAAGGTTGAGTTTGCAAAAATACGCTTAAATAGATTGTTTGTATTTTTATTCACATTTAACTTTTACAGAATATTTGTGAGAGGGCTTAAACCTTTGATCATCACTGTACAAAATTTTTCACATTTATATGCAAATGCACTGCGGAAACTAATGTCAGTCTTCAAATTACGTTACTCGGATATATTTTCCATCAAAATTTTAAGTTGGGATCTTTACAAATTTCTGCTCTCTCTAATTTTGTTTTTTAACTCTGAAAATACAGTGAGCAAATAAACGAGTTCTGGTACTATTGTTCAAATTTATCCTTTAGACACTTGTATTAACATCACAAAAATCAGTCTCCAAATCGCCTTTGTGATTACGCTCATTTTGCCCTTTTAGCTTTTCTAAAATCCTATTTGGTATATCTATCATAACTTTTTCTTACAAGTACCAACATGCCACTTGTAAGAGCCCATAAAGTTGGAATAAAGAGAATGAAAATTTCACATATAATGATAAAATCAAAAAGTTTAATATAAGTTTAACAGATTTAAACTAAGTTCAAGGTCGGGACCCCACTCTTAGAAGAACACAACCCTGGGATCCCTTCTAACAAATTCCCTTTTCTGAAATTCTTTAGATCTTTCTATAGCTTATCTCATTTTACGTGATCCATCTACCTGCTTGACCGGCTCTCAGCTTTTTTTTATAGCCCTCTATAAAATTCACAAAAAACCCTTCTTGCTTTTTCTCTTCATTTCAGTCATTTCTTTTCATCTGATCTTTCCTACTTTCCCTTTCATTCTCTTTCTCTGCTCTTCATTTTCTAGATTCCATTTCTTTTAGTTCCATTTGCAAGCTTCATAATATCCTCATCGTATTTTTGTTCCGGAAGACCCATCACGACCATCATCTTTTCTTCACCATCCAAATGACCTTCCCATTTTCTCTCCCCTGAATTTTCATTATTTTAAAACATTCTGATCTTCCTAAATTCCCTTCTCTCCTCTTCATATTTCCCCATTTTCCCAAGACTTCTTTTTTTGTTTCTTTTTCAATAAATTTTTTTCTCGCAATAACATTCTCAGTCCCTTTTAAATTATTTTTAATCCAGTAAATATGAAAACTAATTTCAAAATTCATTCGAATACTTTTTTCATCTGTTATACTATATATGTATCACTATAATTCTTGCTAATTTCGTCAGAAATCGTTAAAAATCACAAGAAATCGTACGTGCAACTAAAATTTCTCTTCGGCGTTCAGAAAATACACTCCAAATTCATACAAAACGGAAAAAAAATTATAGACCAATCCTGAATACCACTTTTATAATAATTATCTTTAGTCTCTCAAATCTGTAATTCACCTAGTAAAAGTTTCTCAAGCCTATATGTCTCTCAATAAAAAAGATATTTTAATTTTAACCCTTGAATCACACTATCTTAACTTCCTTTTTCTCATTCTTCCTGTCACGAATACCAATGATTATATCTAAAAACTCTCTCCTTTTGAATTTTACTACCATGTATTTTCTCAGTTTACCTCCTCTCTCTCTCTTTTATACTCGTATATATCACGCAAATTTTGTTGTTGTTGTTGATTCTAATTACTGATAAGCTCACATTATCTTCCCAAAGCGTTTGCATTCTTCTTCTTTCCAGTTCATTAATTCCATTTCTAGAGCAATCGGCTAAAGCCTCCCATATCCCGAACCTCATTAATTTTCTTACTTGGAGAAGGATTCTCATTTCCATTGGATTTATTATTCAACTCTCTTCTATAGCGATATCTTGCTGCAAATTTACTGTATATCAATTTATATTTTATTGCTTTATTCTGAAGTATTCGATATAATAGACACTTCATACACCAATCCTCTTATTGGATCAGTAAAGTAGCTTGTATATATATATATATATATATTATATTATATATATACTATATATATATATATATATATATATATATATAATATATATATACCCTACCACCCTCTTCACGCAACGTCAACGCCAATATAACGACACTCAACGAGATATATATATATAATATAGATATATATATATATAAATACTATTATATATAAATATATATATATACCGTATATTATATATATATATATATATATATATACTATATATATAAAAGTATATATATATATATATATATATATATAATATAATATATATATATTATATAATATTATATATTATACTATAGTATATATATATTACTGGCGGGATACTCTAAACATAAGACGTGTGATTATATATTTACACTAGAATTATAAAATGTTACCAATATTTTTTGTTTTAAATTTTAAGCCGTTCTTCATAACGTTCCTTTGAAGGTTTCCCTTTGAATAAGTCGGAAAACAATTGCGTGTAATCCCAAAAATGGACGTGATAATTATATTAATACATCTCTGTTATAGGTAATTAGTTACATTTTTCCCCTCATTAAAGGTACTATGTAAAAGAAAGTATGACAGGAAATGACGGAATTGTTGAAAAATTATTTGCTAAATATTTTTTTTAGGCGACCTATAGCGCTACTACAGCTGAACAATTGAATTAACATACCTATGCATGCAATATTCATACTTGCATTCAATAATTTATTGCGAAACTGTGTCTTGCACTTAGCTGGTTATTATTTAGATTTTTATTGGCAAAATGTCTTACGCAAATATGTTAAATGCTGTTACTTGGAACTGTTGTTTTAAGCTTTAACTTTAAGTGGATGTTTACTTGGTTATATATGTATTGATTATATATATATATATATATATATATATATATATATATAATATATACTATATATATTATATAATATAGTATATTATAATATACTATATATATATATATATATATATATAAATATATATATAATATATTATATATATTTATATATATATATATAACTACTCCTTTTAGTGTATATAGTATACCTCTATATACTATATATATATATATATATATGATATCTAGTATATATACCCTTATATACTATAGTATATATAGTATTATAGTATATATATATATATATACCCGTATATAATATTATATATATATACTATCATATATACATATTAGTATATTATATATATATATATGACACTAGTGATATTATTATTATTAGCTATTATTATACTATTATTGATTATTATTTATTTATTATATTATTATTATTCCTATAAATTATCTATATTATTATTATTATTATTATTATATAATTATTTATTATTATGTTTTTATTTATCATTCCACTATGATTATGTATTATTATTATTATTATTCATTATTATATTGAGTTTATTAAAATATATATTTTATTATTCACTTATTATTATTATTATTATATTATTATTATTATTGTTCATTATTATTATTTATTTGGCCTTGAAATGATTTATAAATGAAGTTTAAATATTCTTTTAAAATTAAATACAAAAGTACAAATGACAAATCTGGTTAATTTTCCTTTTAAAATTATTACTCAACACGAAAATTCAATTACAATATATAAGATATATATATTATACGTATAATATATATATATATAATATATATATTATATATATATATATATATATATATATATTCAGTATATATATAATATAATATATATGATAAATACTATATATAATAATAATATATATAATATATATTATATATATAATATATTTATATTTTATTTATTATATATTTATATATATATTATATATATAATTATAGATATATATAATCAATTATATATAATATATATAATATATTATACTAATATAATAATACTATTATATATATATATATATATATATTATTATATATATATATATATACTATATATATATAATAATATATATTAATATATTATACTATATATAGATATATATATATATGGCCTTAAACAACCGATCCTTTGCTTTTTAAACACACCCCTGATTATGCAACCTTGTCCTAATGTCGTACAACTTTATTATAGAAGAAATTATTATTAAGGGGAGACTTTATTCTCGGACCCCTTACTTTTTGTTAGAGTAAAATCAAAAATTTTCACTTTTTTTTTTTCTGGTTTTATTGATATAGAATTATGTAGAATAATTATATATAGATATTATAAATGGCAATAATTATTTTATAGAAATTTCTTAAAATGGCGGTCTACTTTACATAAGAAAATTTTTATTTAGAGAGGTGTTCGAACCAAAAAAAAAAATTCAATTTTCCATACAAAAATTTTAATTCCAGGTTGGCTTAGGTTAAAAAAAAGTTTTATTTTATAATTATAGAAAATTCTTATTTTGTTTTTTCATAATCTCAAACCCTCCCCCACCATTCTTCGAATTTTACTTCAGGTCAATCAAATGGAGTCACGGAAGCCGCAGCCGCAAGCCGCCATAGCGCCTTCGCGAGCTGGTGCTGTGAACCGGCGTTGCCGGAGCCAGATCCTTGGGTGTATATAAATTTTTTCAAGAAAATAATTTTTTTAGATGAAAAAATTTATTTCCAGGGAAAACGTAACTTATAACATTCATTCCAAAACTGGCAGAATCCTTAGTCGGATCCGGAGCCCGATCCGGAGCGGAGTCGAAGCCCGAGCCGGTGTCGAAGCCGAAGCCGGAGCCCGCACCAGCCACAGAGTATGAAAAAAATTTTTGCAAAAAATATTTTTTAGATGTAAAATTTATTGCCAGAAGAGACGTGCTGAACTGTTATCAAAATAGTGCAGAAACCTTAGTCGTATCCGAGCAGAAGCCGAAGTCATAACCGGATCCGGAGCCGGGATCCAGAGCCGGATCCTTGGTATGAATTTTTCGGTGATAGACTCATTTTTTTTTTGCGGAGCAGAAAAAATTTATTGTCGGTGAAGACTGCGTGCGACAATTGTTCAAATATCGTGGCAGAGAAACCTGGGAGCCGGTCCGGAAGCAGTAAGCCGAAAGGTCCAGATTCCTGGATTCTCCGGATTCAGGAATCAATAGGATCCGGTATCTAGCGGGTATGAATTTTCTTCAGGAAATATTTTTTTTTAGGACCAGGTTGAAAAATTTATTTCAAGAAGACGTGCTGCAGCATATGTTTCAAAGTAGGGTTTGTGAAAATTAGTGCAGGATATCCGGAACGTCCGAAAGCCGAAGTCGTAAAATCGGGGCCGTATCCGAAAGGCCTACCGGAGGCCGGATCCTGGCGTATGAATTATTTTTTCGCTCGCGAAATATTTTTTTTTTTGTGTGAAAATTAATTTTTATCCGGCCGGTCGAAAAATTTATTGTCAGAAGAACCCGGTACGTGCTCCGTAAACAAATTTTCAAATCAGTGACAGAAAACCTGAGCCCGGATCCGCGAGCGGGCTAACGGCCGAAGTTCATGATCCCGAATCCGGACCTGGGTATGAACTTTCTTCAGAAAATATTTTTTTTATGGTGAGAAATAATTGTATTTCAAGAAGAACCTTTGCTGAAGCAAATGTTCAAACTAGCGTAGCCCGTAGAAACATTAGTTCTCGGATTCCGGGCCGAAGCCGAGGTGTATCCGAGCCGCATCCGGTAGCCGGATCCTGGGTATGAAATTTTTTTCGGAAATAACATTTTTTTGTTCTAAAACTTTATTTGTCAGAAAGACGAGTTTGCAGAACAATTTTTCAAAAATTACGTGCAAAGAAACCTTAGTCGAACATCCCCGAGCAAACGAAGTTGAAGTTCCGGAGCCGTTGATCCCGATCGGATCCAGATCCTGGGTAGGAATTTTCTTTCAGAAATAGAAAAAAAAATATCTTTTTGATATGATAGAAAAATTTTATTTTCTAAAGAGAAAAAGTGACTGCTCAAAACGTCATCGCACCTGTTCAAATAGTCTAATGATAATAGCAGATTGAGTGCTGTGAGTAATCCTCGCAGCCGTTATCCGGGAGCCGATCTGGAGCGGATCCCTGGTATGAATTTTTTTTTCCCGGTAAAAGTATTTTTTTTTGTCGGACTGGGGGAAAAATTTATGTCTTTCAGAAGCATGGAGTTCCGTAACAATTTTCAAATATAGTCAGAAAACCTTATGTCGGATTCCGGGAACCAAAGTCTGAAGTCGGATCCGAGATCCCGGATGTTCCGGAAATCCTGGGTATGATGGAATTTATCTCCAGAAAATGTTTTTGATGAGGTGAAAAAATTTATTCAAGAAGACGCAAAGCGTGTTTTCTGAACAAATGTTTCAAATAGTTTTCATTAGAAACATTGGGCGGAATCCGGAGCGCGTGAAAATCGCCCGAGGGCGAGGCGTGAAGCCGATGCCGAAGCCCGAAGCTATGGAAGCCGAGCCGCAAGCCGAATGTCGTATCCGCTTGACCTCTATCGCAGCCCCCTTTATCAGAGAGCCGGACTTTTTCCTGGGATAATGTGAAATTTTCTTCAGAAAATATTTTTTTAGGTAAAAAAATTTATTGCCAGAACATAGTAATACTGAACAAAATTTTTTCATAACATTGTTTAACAAGCGGATCCCGGAGCCGAAGTCGTATCCGAGCCGTTTATCTGGATAGCCGGATCTCGTTAGTTCGGATGCCTAGCTTATGATTTTTTTTTTTTCTGGGAAAAATATTACCTATGCAGGATCAACTTTTTGAAAAAAAATGTTTTGTCAGAAAGACGGTGCTGAACACAATTTTAAAATACGTGTAGAAACATTAGTCAGTATCCGGAAGCCATTATCAATGTCGGATCTTCTATTAGGAGCCGGATCTGGCGGTATAAATTTTTTCGAAAAATATTTTTAGGTGGTAAAAACATTTTATTGCAGGAGACGGTGCTTGCCTTGCTTAAACAATCTTCAATTAGTGCAGAAAGAAACCTAAGTCGCGATCCGCGGAGCCGATGTCGAAAGTCTTATAAAGCTGGATCCGAATCCGATCCGGAAAATCCAGGGGTAAAATGGAATTTTTTCAAGAAATATTTTTTAGGTGAAAAAGTTATTGAAAGAAGAAGACGTGCTTAAAAGAAATTGTTCCCTTTAAAACAAGAATTAAGTGTAGAAACATTAGTCGGATCGGAAACAGGTATTCCGGAGCCGAATCCGGAGCCTGATCCTGGTGTATGAATTTTTTCGCGGAAATGTTTTTTGTGTCTGAAAATGTATTCGTCAGAAGACGTTGCCCGAACAATTTCAAATATGTTGACAGAAACCTTTCTTAGTCGGTATCCGAGCCGAAGCCGAAGTCGGAATCTGGAGCCGGATTTCTTATTATTATCTGTCTTAAATGAATTTTTTTTCTCTAAGAAATATTTTTTAAAGTGGAAAAAAATACCTAGATCCAGAACTTACTGAACAATTTTCAAATAGTACAGAGAAGAAACCTTAGTTGGATCAGAAGCCGGATCTAAAGCCGGAGTCGGAACCGGATCTAGTATGAAATTTTCAATAAATATTTTTTAGGTCCAAAAATAAAAAGGTTCGGAGGCAGAAAGACGTGCCTGGAATAATATCAACTTTACAAATAAGTCAGATCCTAATAGTCGGAAGTCGAGCCGGATGCCGGCATCCTGGGTCTTATGATTTTTTTCATAAAGATTAACTTTTAGGAGTAAAAATATATCTTGTCAGAAGACTGTGCCTGGAATAATTTTCAAATAGTGGCCAAATTCCTAGTTCGGATCCGCCGAATCCGGGATCACGGAGTCGGATGCGGGAGCCGATGTTATGAAATTTTGTTCGCAAAAATATTTTAATTTGAAAAAAATTATTACCAGAAAGACATGAACCGGAACACAATTTTCAAATTTTGCAGAAACCTTAGTCGGAGCTGGAAAAGCGGAGCCGGACCGGAGCCGAGCGGAGCCGGAGCCGGAGCCACAGCCGGAGCCGCAGCCGGAGCCGCAGCCGAAGCCGAGTTGGCAGCAAGATTTGGAAAATAATTTTTTCATAGAAATATTTTTTATCTTTAAAAAATATACCAAAAGAAGTGCTCATCAATTTTCAAATGTAGAACCTTAGCGGAGCCGAAGTCTTGAATAAAATAAATTATTTACGTATTTGCGGTGGCGGAATATAATATATATATATAATATATATATATATATATATAGTATATATATATGTATATATATATATATATATATATATATATATATATATATATATATATTATTATAATATATATATTATATAATATATATTATATAGATATATAGTATAAATAATATATATATATATATATCATATATTATATATATATATATATATATATATATATATATTAATATATATATATAGATATAATATATACCTATTATATATATCATATAATATTAACAAAATATGCCTGTTCCTATAAAAGTAGAACATCTTCAGCGGAGGAAGAGGCGGTAAATCTTGTTGAAATAGCCAATAAATATCCAACGTCATAGATGAATCATACCTTCTCTATTACCTTTTTAAGCCATACCCAGTGGAAAGCCACAATTTCCAAAAATGCTTTACATAAAGCATTTATAAGAGGTAGCATAATTCGCTTAATAAAAGGTGATGTCCAGACGAATTTTAAACAATTTAGAAGAAATAGTTTATACAGTTTTTTTTTCTTCTGATTATTATAATTTTTTTTTTTATTTATAAAATATGAAATTTTAATATCTTTAATTTTTATTTTCGAACCTCCCCAGAAAAGAAGCATCTCGGAACAGATTTTTCTTAATCTAATGCTGTCTTCGATGATCACTTCATTTTGTTAAAAACTCCGCTGAAAGGGTACTTAATATTTAAATCAACAGTGAGGCGTTGTGTGTTGGAACACCTCCTGCTGGCGGCTACCTGGCATTCTGCTATGGGGTGTTCCTGTGGTAGTTACAGGAACAACCAACCCAAAAGTCAAGAAACGCGGGGAAATGTGCACAACATGCTTGTTGCAACAAATTTCAGCTAATAAGACAAAATAAAAAAATTTTCACCTCGCGCCACGGATTCGGAACCATCGACAACAAGTCCCGTGCCGTTAGACAATGTACAGAAAGATCTACCACTAGTCCGATCCATCCTTCCCAGAAAAAGAATGCATATCAGAACAACATTTTTCTAATCTCCTGCTTCGATTTTCACTACTTTGAAACTTAGTACTTATTAATTTTTTAAAATCGACAAGAGGGTGCCGTTGAACACCTGCTGGGGTCTACATGTGCATTCTGTCATGGGTGTTTTCTGGGTACAGTGAGTTATGGTGTCCAACAAAGTTCAAGATACGCCTCGAAATCGCACAACATGCTTTGTTGCACACGGCAAATTTCGCAATAATAAGACGAAAGAATAAAAAATCACTTGCGCGCCAGGACTCGAACCCATCGACAACAAGGCGACCTCGCCGTTTAGACAATGTACAGGATTAGCTCTTACACTTAGTTCCGATCCTGCCTTTCCCGAAAAGAAACGGCATAATTCGCGAATCTTTTGTTTGTGTTAATTCTCGCTCGATCTGCCGATAGCACTGCTTTTTGGAAACTTCCGAGGGCTACTTTATTTTTATATTTAAATGACAGCATGTAAGCGGTGGTTTGGGAAACACCTGCCCCTGTGGCTACCATGGCATTCGTTACTTGGGTTGCCCTTGGCGTTACAGGAGCAACCACCCAAAGTCAAGGAACGCCGCGGACGAAATCAGGGCACAACATGCTTGTTTGCTCGCAATGATTGCAATTAATAAGAGAATTATAAATTTCACTTCGCCACGCCAGGTACTCAACCATCGACAAACAGGCGGTCTCCCGTTATAGACACTATGTACAACTAAGCCCTCTGTCACATTGTCCGCACGTCCACCTTACCCTTCCTCAGAAAAGATTGGCAATCTCGCGAACACCCATTTTCTTAATATTGCTTCGAAATCACTATTTTGAAAAACTACTTTTTATTTTTTAAATAGACAGGAAGGGTGGTGGTTGTGGCAGCACGTCTGCTGGGGCTACATGGCGCCATATATGCTTTGGGTATTTCCTGGGGGGTAACAATGGGAGCAACCAAATCGAAAATCAAAAAAAAGAATCGCCGAAATGGGGCATAAACATGCTTTGTTTGCAAACAAATTTTGCAAAAAAATAAGAGAATATTAAAAAAATCGTGCGCGCCAGGACTCGAACTATCGACAACAGCGTCGCCGTTAGACAATGCCCAGGAAGCTCTACCACTAGTCCGCTAGTCCGATCCACTTCCCCAGAAAAAGAAGGTCATATCGAACAGTTTCTAAATCTGTACTGCTCCCCGGATACCACTGCTCCTTTTGAAAAACTCCGGACTTATTTTAAATCGAGAGCGAGGCGGTGGGTTTAGGGAACACCTAGCTGGGAGCCCGCTACATCCGGGGCCTTCTGCTTGGGTTGCTCTTGGGGGGTTACAGCGAGCAAACCCAACTACAGGGAAGAAGGAAAAACCAACGCACCGAAAATGGATGCACAACATTGCTGTTGGTCAAATGTGCAATATATAAGAAGAATAAATAATTTCCACTCGCGCCAGGACTTGAAACCATCGACAACAGCGTCGCCGTTAGACCATATACAGGAGGCTCTACCACTAGTCCGATCTGCCTCCCCATAAAATGAAGGCATCTCGGAACAGTTTTCTTATCAACTGCCTTTCAATCCCACTGCTTTGAAACTCCGTAATTATTTAAATCCATGGAAGGGTGCTCTGGAAACCCCTTATATATATATATATATAATTATATATATATTATATTATATATATATATATAGTTAATATAATATATATAATATTTATTATACTATATATAATCTATATATATATACTTATATATATATATTATATATTATATAATATATATTTAATACATATATATATATATATATATAATATATATATAATATATATACGATAATATTATATATATATATATATATATTATATATATATAGTTATATATATATATATATATATTATATATATAGAAAATATTATATATATATATATATATAGTATATATATATATATATATATATATATATATATATATATATATATATATATATATATATAACAATATTATATATATAAATATATATATATATTATATATATATATATATTATTTAATATATATATATATATATTATATATATGATATATAAATAAATATATAATATACTATATATAATATATATTATATATATAATATATAATATATATATATCTATAATATATATATATTATATATAGTAATATATATATACATATATACTCAATACTATATATTATATTATTTATAATATATAGAAATATATATATACACTATATATATATATATATATTATATATGAGAATAAATAATTTTTTTGCCCATACGTCTTGAAAAGTTAATTGATCGAACACGTTTCCACCCCTTTCTTATTCAACGACATAGTATTCTATTATGTCAATTTAAAAATTTTAATTTAACACACCGTACAAAATGTTTATTAACTTCAGTTGGATTTTTTCTTTTCCCCAACCCTGTTTGTAGCACTTCATTTTTTTACTTACTTTACAATAAATACGGTAGAGTCCAACAAAAAAATATCCGAGATTAAAAAAAAACGAACCAGTTTTTTTTTTTTTGTTTTTTACTATTATAAAATTTTAGCTAGTGATTTAGTAAACTCATGTACATAATATTATAAATAAAATAACTCATATTCATATATTTTAAAACTCACCTAGATAATATGATACTATTTATATATATTTATTTATAATTACTGAGTTACCTATATAGTATACTTTATTTCATATATATATATATTATAGTATAGTATATATGTTTACCTTATTATGCGACAAATTATATAGGATAAATATGGTTCTATAGTTCAGAAAAGGTTAAATGGCCTTTGTTCTTAAAAGGCATATATCAGATCATGTCATTTGGATGATTTCTTGATATATATATATTATATATAGGTTATTACTATTATTATATATATATTATATATATATATATATATATTTATTATTACCACATATCTATGTTATATTATATATATATTGTATTTATATTATTGGTGTGCTATCTTTATTCCTCTAAAGCACCCTTCGCATCATATTCTCAACTAAATTAAATATCGCGCGAGGGAAAATAGATACCCTTTTTAATACCTAAGTGTGGGGGACAACAAAACGGGATTGTCCACTAAAAAAAAATAAAAAACATTATTTTATGAATATATTGATGGTGGAAATATTTGAGAAGTAAAATCCAGCGTATGAAATTTTGTATGAAAAAAAACACCTACTTAATATATGGATTTTAATGAACATGAGACAAAAATAGGTTGGTAGGTTAGATTCAATTCAACTTCAACACTATTTAAACTATAGGACGCTCGCGCATCGTTAATCAAAAAAAATATATTATTTAAATGTACTCTAATTACTGTAACATATATTGTATAAGATTTGTCACATTGGAGCCTTACACGAGAATTTCTTGTATTGCCACATATTACATTAGTGCTACAATTCTTATCTGTTTATTATCTCTAATTTTACGTATGTTATGCTTTTTTCATCTAATTTACACTTAGCTTTATCATATGTTGACAGCATCTTTTTTCATAAATAAGCATGTTAAATTAATATGCTTTTGCAAAACCCTAATTTTATACATATAAACATTTTCGTATTCATTCCCTTTATATTTTCCAATTCCATTTTTGTTCTCTTCATGTTTTCCAGTTACAAAACACTTTTTCAGCGCACATACCATATGCTAACATAAACCTTTGTTGTAATGTAAAATAATTATTTTCCTTAATAAAATTTTAACGATCATTTCAAATATGTTCTAGTGTTATAATGAGAAAAATAATTACTTACCGCTCTCCTCCTTTACTATTCCTGCCGTGCTTCTCTTTCAACCCTACCTACTACTAAAAATATATAATAATAAAAATAAATACGAATATACATGTTTATTAGTTATTGTAATTTCTATTAATTTTTTAGGTATATTATCTATATCATTATCATAAATATATAAATATAAAAAAAAATTTAAAAATAATAAATTAATATAATATTATTATATATTGTTTCTCTTATACTTATCAAAAAATATAACTAATTCCTTTGCATATCATGGTTGATAGAATATGTAGATTTTATTAGAGTATAGATAAAGATTCAGTATCTTCCTACTTTATAATAAATTAATGTTATTATATATTCTATCTCACTAAACACTCTCTTTAAAATATATCAATTAATTCTATATAGTATATTTACATTAGTATATGACTAATCGTTCTTAGCGATATACCTTTATCTTTTTTATATATCAATAGATGTGATAGTAAATACTCTCTCAATGTATATAATATAGTAAGAGAAAAGCAAATATGACATTTTTAAATGGTCTTAATGTTGAACTAAATCTTTTGGTGAGACCACATTAGTATTTGTGAAACGAATTGTATATAAAGTATTACAATATAGTATGTGTTTGCAAGTTATTTTCTACGCCATTTT
>JABUQX010069568.1:0-5000 GCA_015478945.1 Trachelipus rathkii
CGGTACTTCGTTCATTTGGGACGTTGTTTAACCGTTTTCGCATTTATCATTGAGAAACGCTTTCGCGTTTTCGTGCGCCGCTTCATTGGACCAAAAACTCTTTTGGTAATATCATTTCAGAATTATTTGAGTAAATAAATTAATAAATGGGTATAAAATTATACAATCTAAACATATTTTTTGATAACCAGAATATCTCTTCACTGCTGAATGAATGTCATTGCCTCATTGGTGAAACTTGTAAAGGTAAATGGTATTGCTATTGTTACATTTATTGATAATGACATAACAGGAATATTAAGTAAGTATTAAGTAATATATTGTAAACTTCAGAAGAAAAATGTCATCACACCATATTTTAAAGGTTCTATGATGATTATTAGATTAGCTCCCAATAGATATGTAGCTGTAACCTAGAAGCTAGGCAGGGTTGCACTGGTTTGGATACCTCCTAAGAAGCTGCCCACCTGCCCACCAGGGCTGGGTTTTTTAGGGTAAAAACCTGGGTAAAAATGAGAGGGAGATTTGGAAGAAAAATATACAGTATATTTATATAGGATCTTTATAAAAATAAGCGTAGGTACACTAAGCAAGGGTTGTGGAGTCGGTCCAAAGTTTCCGACTCTGCCATCTTCAAAATTTCTAACTCCAGCCTTCTGAAAATAATGACTCCGACTCCACCCTCTGGAAAAAAAAAAAAAAATATATATATATATATATATATATATATATATGCCTGCTCTGATGCATATATGCATATATATATATATATATATATATATATATATACTACTAACTATATATATATATATATATATATATATATATATATATATATATATATATATAAATTACTCGACTGCTGCGAATACGTTGGTGGCGCTGGTTTAGGATAGCCGGCCTTAAAGTTTGATTTCCTGTGGTCCCCCCGTGCTACCCCCTGTAAAAGGGATAAAGCACGTTAAAAGGTAGTTTTATATATATATATATATATATATAGATATATATATGCTGTTGGTTGTATAAATATATAAATATATATATATATATATATAACATAACTATATATAACTATATAACTATATATATATAGCATATATATATATATATATATATATATATATAAATATCATTACAAGCTTACACTATATATATATCAGAGCTGGGCGCGGCTATAATTTTTCGAGGTCCGTCATCGGCTATTCGGCTTTGCCACCTAACTAGTGCGTCGTCGGCTATCCGACTGCATTTTTGAAAACCTCAGTGCGGCATTAACTATGCGGCTATTCGGCTATCCTACGGCGATACCGTTAAATTACAAAGTAAACTTTTGCGCGATAACGAAAGCATGCCTTTACATTTTAAACCTTTTATAAGATAGTAAAACAGATTTATTTAATTTTTTTATTAAATGTTAACTACATAAATAGTTAAATACTTTCATAGCTATAGGTCCTCTTCCTCCTCCATGTCCTCCTGGCTAATCACTTCCTGCAGGAGGTCCATATTTCCTTTGAGGAAAAGAAGGTCCTCAAACCTTTCCTCCTTCAAGGACGATCTCTTGGCCCTGAGGATGTCCCCACCCGCGCTGAAGCACCTCTCCACAGCTGCTGAACTAGGAATGGGGGTATTATATTTTATAAATAGATCTATCCATATCTCCCTATGCTGGTTGGGGAAACAGGAACAGCTCGGATCTTCTTGAGAGGGCACCCACTCCTCCATGGACTTTCGTATGACGATTTCCACATCCTGTTGCTGGCTTGCTCTGCGTACCAATACTCTAGAAAACAATTTACTGAATAGGAGTGCGTCTGAATTGTGGGGTTCTTTTTCTGTTGGCTGGCCAAGCTGACGCTGCTGCTGTTTCTCAGTGGGTTTGATGGAGTCCCCTATCTTCCGGGTAATCCTGTCCCCGATCTCCTCCACCATGTCAGGTGCAATGCTTTCTAGGGCCTTAAGGGTGAAGGAGGGGTGAAGGGCAGTGGCCATAAGGAGATCCCTATTCTGAAAGAGGTGGCCAAACCTCTTTTCATAGCCACTGAGGAGGGCCTGTACTAGTGGCCTTGCATACACAAGATGAATATTTTCACTCTTCTCCTCAAGGCTGGTCTTCATCAACCAAAGTTGGGGTAGGAGGGTGCCCATGTATGCCCTTTTCTCCCCCTGAAGCATATCAAGACACTGCGCCACAGGCTGCATGACCAATGTGTACTCGTTCATGACCTGAAAGAGTGAAAATTAATATATTGCTTAGTTACGTAAGCATAATTGATTATTAATAAAAATACGGGAGCACGAGAGCGAGGTATCTGTATGGAATAGGGCGAATAGATCAAGAGTGAGGGTTGTACAGATGGACAATCTGAGGGCGTTCTTGGCAGTTAGGAGATTGGATAAGATGAGGAACGAGTTTATCATGGAAGCGTGTCTTGCGGGTAAGGGAAAAGACTGCCAAATTTGATGAGGATTTTGTAAGATGGTTTGGACATGTGGAGAAGGTGGAGAACACCATATTGGTTAAGAAAGTGTATAAGAGCACATGTGAGAGTGTTTTGCCTGTCGGACGACCGGAAAAAAAGGTGGATATATTCAGTTAGAGATTGTTTACGAAGTAGCGATATGAGTGTTGGGCAAGCAAGAGCGATGGTACAGGTACAGAACAGGGATTAATGGAGGGGGTTTGGGTTTGTGAGGAGATTTATAATTTAATAAATTTATTAAATTATAAATAAAAATATTAAAAGAGCAATTGCTACTTTAAAAATACTTTATATTTACCTCGACGTCTACCTCTGTGAGAGGGGAACCTCCCTTGGGCTGCTTGATGAGGATGGTGTTTATGGCATCCATTTGGTTTTCGACCCTTAAAACCTCCAGAAGGACCATCACACTATCATATAGGGAGTTCCATCTGCAGAAATAAATATAACTTTATATAAAATATCAAAAACTTATAAAATGAACTTGTCTATAATTAATCGGCAACAATTTCTTACGCTAAATTTCTTTTTTTAATAGTAACTACTACTACCTTGTCACCACAGGAGTCTTCAGTTTTCTTTTGGCGACAATCTTGATCTGGTTGGCCACCACTGGGGCCCTGTTCTGAAGGTTCCACAGGGCCTGGATCTTAGCTATGGTCCTCCTCCACTGTGAGCCCCCCTTGCTCCAGCCCTGTATATCACTCACATCTGTTGTCGCCAACAGATTGAGTGTGTGAGCACTGAAACAATAAGATATTTAATTCAAGAAATTCAAAGATTATTAGTTAAATCTTAAATGACAAATCTTTATTTGTTAATACTTATTACTTAATAATATTATTAATATATATTAGTAGCATTTAGCACTAGTTTTCGCGAATTCTAAGTACCTGCAGCGGTGTTGAGGCGGCAGACTTGGGTTGTCACCCTCAGCCCTCAGGAGCTCCTGGAGATCCACAATCTCCAAGTCAGGATAATCAGGGTCCATAGGAAGGTTCTCCTGGTCCTGGTTGGACTCACCAAAGGCGTTGAAGGCTGCCACGTAGTTGGTGCCATTGTCCGTAGTGGTGGCCTTCACCTTACCGTGGATGCTAAACTCATGATGAATCTCTGTGATTAGTTTCCCCAGTAACTGGTGAGTTTGCCTTTCCTAAAGACAATAATTTTATTGTTTTAGTCTGTAAATTAAATAATATTTACACCTCATATGTTCTTATGGTTATGAGACTAAGGTATAAAATGACAAAATTTAACTTTTTAATTTTCTTACCTTCACCTCCCTGACCGCCAAAGTTGCATGGCACCTTTTGAGGTTGACCCTGTCAATCCAGTGGACTGTCATTCCCAAGAAGGACCTATTGTGGGCGGTCCAACTGTCGGCTGTAGTGGCCACCCACTTCTGGTGGAAGAGGTTGTTTATCAGTCGAGTCTTCCCCTTTTGCATCAGCTTTTCAATATCCCTGCTCAAAGTCCTCCTTGAGGTGGGATGAAACTCGGGATTAATGAGGTAAAACATCTCCTTCGTGTAAGGATCATCAGCTAAATCCAGTGGCATCATTGAATGAATGAACCACCTAATGATGAAAAAGTAATTAAGTTAATAAATCAATATATTTTAAATTTTTAATAAAAATATTTTTAAAACGTGAAGACGCTAAGTCGCTCATATACCTATTTAAAAAAAATTGAGTTCAATTAAAATAACTAATATTATGTTTCTGAATTTTTTCACCTGGTGTAACCTTGTCTTGCTCTCTGCTGGCTGAACTTTGACCTGAAGCTCTCATCCAGAGACATCTGACGCTTGCGAGACTCACTCTCCCTTGAACTGGAGCGACCGCGCTTGCTAAGCCCTTCAATGGCTGCAGAGAGGTGAGGGAGAAGGTCATTGTGCATCTGGTATATAAAAATAATACAAACTTTAATTACAAATTTTTTAATTTTCTTTGATAACATTTGTATAAAGTATCAAGACTTTATACAAGAGTGTTTAAATCTTGATAACTAATTAACTAGCAACACCAGTTAGTTGTTGTGATCTTATCTAAATTATTTAATTAATAATTATTTAAACTTACATGCTTGTAATGCTGCTTGAGGTGGGACCTTGTCTGGGTGCTGTAGGAAAGCCCCTTCTTCCCTTTGCAGGCAGGATGTTTACACTTGGCAACACCAGTGTGAATCTTCCTAAGAGACACCCCATCAACTTTCTCATCAGTCCTCAAAAATTTTTCAAAGATGAAGAAACTGAAATAAATAGAAGTTTTTAATTTTTTTGAATTTGACTATTGTAATTTCATATTTAAATGTTCAATCATGAAAAAATTCAAAAAAAGTTAATTTACTAGATTTTATTTAAAGATTTAATTTGGTTACTTTATAGTCTTTACTCTTTACTATGCTCTTTAGTCTTTAGTCTTTAGTCTTTACTATAGCATGGAGGCGAGTTTCTTACCTCTCAAGAGTGAGCAAATAGCTTTTCAACTCTTTGACGGCATCCTCGTTGCCCTCTTG
>JABUQX010069568.1:7500-17500 GCA_015478945.1 Trachelipus rathkii
ATACTCTTGTGTTTAGGAAAAAGTATTGTTACAAATACAGGCATATTTCTCTCTAACAATATATTTTCTGAACACTCCCGTCAACCCAAAGTCACCTGTTATATCAGCCATTTACTTCCTTTAACACATTCTATCTGAAGCTCTACCATTCAAAACATTCTGCGATTAGTCCAGAAAATTGCATTTCCCTCAAATCTTCAGATGGAACCTTATGTTGCGCCATAGCATTTCGAAAAACTTAAATTTAATCCATTAAAAATTCTAGTACTCATCCAAAAAAATCTCCATAGCTCTGGCGCACGAATCACTTATCAGAATCATAAATCCTTCTCTCCCTCTGTTTCCTCTAACTCTAAAACACACACACACACTTTTAAACTTGCACCAATCATCTTGCAGCTATAACTGTTTTTGAACTCGATATAGGCAAATCAGGTATCTTTCCTAAGCCATCCCTCTGCCTCTATACTCACCACTCGCTATATATAACGTTTATTTTCACTATTCAAATGGCACTATGGATCGAATCATACAATTTCGCCAAAGATAGAAGGTCGCTTGCAGTGATCTGACCTTCTCCAAGGGCATGCGTGATTTCGCAACGAAGAATAAGTGATGGAAGTGGGTGGCTTGACCCAGATGCCCATGCACTCGTAACCTGACAGCTACAGAAGAACTTACCTCTGTGAATTTCTTTCTCCCTCACACCATTAGGATCTTACTTTTGGGTATATGGAAGATATTTGCTCTATAATAATAATGTAAGTAACTTCATTTTTATCTAATTCATTTTGTGTTTACATTATTAAATATATATTATTATTATTATTATTATTATTATTATTATTATTATTATTATTAATATTAATAGTATTATTATTGTTATATTATAAAACTTATCATTTACAAATTTATCTTTTCCACAGAAAATAATTTACTCATATATATCAAAGGTGTGGTTGCCAGCAAATATAACTGAGCCGTTGAGGTTTCAGGAAGAATCTTTGGAGTCTAGTCCCTATTGAACAAATTCTCAAAGTGAAGAAAGTCTGGTAAAATAGACAATTAAAGGTTTTTATTTGTGTTTCTTTTAGAGAACTTGATCGTTCTCTTATATAAAGACTAATATTACTATGAAAATTGTATTCTTCCTTAGTGTGAAGTAAATATTTTACCTTTGACTTAGTTTCAAGTTAAAAGAGACATATTTTGGTAGGTTCAACCGTCTCTTTGAAACCTATAACTCCCTTCCGTTTCTAGATAAGACCCTTTTGAATCAGCAATGAGAGAATTCAAGAGATTTACAAATCAATTTGGAAAAGTTTATCAATTTTTTTTTTTTTTTTAAATATTTTTTTCTCCATAAATGCAATTTTCTTATAGTTTCAAACCTCTTATTACTTCAAATACCTTTCTGTTACTTTAAGCATATTTCATCATAGTTCAAACCTTTTCTGGACCATTAAGTGTGGCTTTCTAAGGCTTATCGAGATAAATCTTAGTTATTTAAGAAACATAAATTCTAATTAGTTACAATAATACATGGGATATAGTTGGTGAACTCGTACAAAATAAATGGCCAATTTAATAAAGCATCGTCGAATATGGGCCAAATATTATAAATCATTCACATTAAATGTCTTTAAACATACAAAAATAAAAATAAGAAATAATGCTCTTTATGTAGTGGCTTGCCAATTGCACGTTTGTTGTTTCGGAATTTTTTTCTTTTGTTTCAATCAGTCATTAATTTAATCTAGTGGTGTTGCATACGCATGTGTGTCTGCCATCACGATATGGGATTTTTTGGTTTGATTGATGACCTTGTTACTATCAATAATTTATCTGCGTATTTTTATTTATTTTATTTTCCAGTCCATCATGTCTAAAGATTTAAACAAAAAAATTGTGCAAAAAAGTAGATAAAGTTTTTATAATGAATGGAATCACATTTACCGGTAACCTTTCTATTTAATAAGTGAGTAAAAATGAACACAGCACGTTTTCTGTAATACCTTAATATCTACGATAAGAAATACAGTACGCACAACACTGTTACGCCCGCCAAGGATTATAAATATGCCGGAGTGGGGATGAGCTCGAAAGATTAATTGCGCAAAATAAGGAAAGCTTAAACAATGACAATTCACGTTCAATGTTGAAGGCTATGACTGAGGCAAGTTTTTTTAAAAGTAGCATATCGACCTTGATATAACCGCGCGCACCATTAAGTGATGTCCAACTTCTAAAAAGCCATGTTGAAGATAATGTTTATTAAATATAAATATGTGTACCTCTTTGAAGAAAAGAACAGCCGGATCATCAGCATGAGTTAACTCACTAATATACCTCCAGCAGCTTCAAAAAATAATTCAGAATGAAATTGTTTTATTACTCGATTGCTTTAGATGAATCTTACAGCAGTATCTACATTTAAATGGCATTGAGTTGTAAGGACTAGTATTAGACTAAATTTTATCTGCGAGAGCAAATAGTTGACTTTTTATAAGGAACAGAATCCAACATTGTGAATTACCAGTTTTATTCTCTCCAGAAGTGTGCCTCTTTGTGATATAATGTCATAGCAAAGAGGCCAATTACATATTTCGCTGCGGGGTTAAGCCCTGTAATCTATATTATATGTATGCATTGGCATTTAGAAAAAATAATTGATTTTCAAAACTTTTTCTTAACTCACGTTCGAAACTTTCAGAACATTTCCCAATTAACAAAAAATATTAATTAATAAACAAAGAGTATAATAATGAAGATCTTTTTATGATATACGAGATATCTTAGACCCTTTCGTAATGAATACAATGAAAATTTGTTGTTGTGAGAAAAGCATGATGTACCTAAATTGCTTCAACACTAAATGGACTGATTTATCAAAGGCACTTGAAGAGTTACAAGTAGAAGCAGTGGTGTCAAGATACATCTAAAATCTTTGCTTGAAATTAATGAATCCTGTTAAATTTGGAAAATGTTGTGAATAGTGGGTTGGAAGTGGTTTTGCCGATTGATTTCCTTGCGGCACACTGTTTGGAGATCAGCATTTCTCATACTTAACACAAATCAAGAATTCGTTGAGAAATCAAATGACAGGTGAGCATCTGGAGGACCAATTAAAACTTAAAACCTCCATGTTGGAACCAGATATCACAATGTTGTACCACAGAAGCAATCTTCACCATCATTAATATTAATACATAAATAATTAAAGTAAGTTAAATTAATATAAAAACTACTTAAAATATAAGTTTCAATAGACAGATTATTAGTTTTAAAGTATATTAACAAAGGACTAATATTATTATAAAAATTGTCATATTTATTTACTGGCCTCACTTCTGGTGGCAATTTTCATTGTGACATAATAAAAGAGGGTTTTTTTGCAATTACAACTGTATTTCTAAGCCATGGAGTTACGCCTTTCATCTTTCTAATAACATCCACAATTTCTGATCTATTTTTATATTCATCAAAATTTTGTGATTCTTTTCCTTCCTTTCCAGTTTATGACATTAACTCCTTTCTTATTCCTTTCTGAATTCATTGTTGCTCTTTTTTCTTATTCCTTCCCTTCCAGTTTATGACATGAGCTCTTTGCAGGTTTACTTATAACTAATAAACAAAAAATGAACATGCAATTAAACCTATTTATTATCAATAATGTTTGATTTATTTTGTGTATCGGCATTTCTCATTATTTTTATTATTTATTATTATTATTATTATTATTATTATTATTATTATTATTATTATTATTATTATTATTATTATTATTATTATTATTATTATTATTATTATTATTATTATTCATCTACCTTTTTTCCTGAAAACTGGGAGTAAGGTGCGTGCCATGCACCGGAAACAGAAAAGTAGTAGAAAGAATATGGCTGGGTGAAAAGAGGTGGCACTTACTGCCCCCCCTCTACGCCTGCCTATTGGTGAGAGAACTCGATGCTATTCTGTCAGAAGAATCCACCCTAGAGCTTCACGGGACCGCGACGAACCCTCACTATGGCATATCGTCAATGTAGGTAGGGTTCATCCTGCTGCAACTGGGCGGGCCACAACTTCACTTCCCCCTCATAAAGCCCCGCCATTTCACTCTATTTTATACCTTTCTTCTCTAACCTCTGCCAAACTCACATTTCTCTCCTCCCACATTGTTCCTTTTATTTCATCATCGGCTGGTCTCCCAGTCTGGTGAATTTCCACAACCTCACCTACTGCCTCTTAACCAATGACTATCATTCATCCTTTCCCCATTGACAAAACCATCTCAACGTACTTTAATTTATTCTCTCATTTACCTCTTTCTTCACACCACACATCTCTCTAATTTCATTCCTCATTTTTATCAATTCTTCACTCACATCTAACACACCTAGATTGTCCATCTGAACACATTGAACTTAAGATCTATACCTCTTATTTCAGACATCAAATACCATGCCACAGGCCTTAACATGCACCCTCATAGACCTAGCGCACTCAAAACTTGGTCCTTCACTCCACCAACGATTTAGTTGCACCAGCCACCTTCCTGCCATTCACTCTACTACACTCTGCATCATAACACTTTTCATCCAACATATATCACAAATATTTAAGCTCAGAACACTTTGTTGATTTGCTTTACCATCTAACATAGCTTCCTGAGGACTGTCACTCACAACCATAGCACTCACTTGCTCTAAATTTACTTTCAAACCCTCCTTTTACACAAACTGCCAAACCTCTCTACCAATCCTCTCAAACTCTCTTCAGACTCACCACACGAAAACCAAATCATCTCTCGCATATAGGTGGGGCACCCTCCCACTCACCTCATTCTCCATATTCTAACACCATTTTCTTCCACCACCATCTCTAATTTTTTTCACTTGCTTCCATCACATATACAAATTGGACCAGCCAGGAAGCACATCCCTGCCTCACTCCGCTATTAACACTAAACCAATCACTTTGACACCATTTATTCTTACACACGCTACACTATCGTCATACATACTTGCATTCAGAAGCCTACCACTAATACCATATATCACTAACACCTGCCATAGAGCTTCCCTATTAATCTATCATGCATACGTGTTGCAAATCCATAAAATGTACGATTTATTCTTCCTCATTTTCTCAATCATTTGCTTCAATGTATATTTGATCCACACATCCTCTACCACTCCTAAACATTGTTCTTTACCATGTCACTTCAGATCAAGACACTCTTCATTAAAATACCCAGCATATCTTCCATAACACTCCCTTAAACTAATTCCTATTTAGTTCCCCTTATCTCCCTTACCCTTATATAAGAGTACTATTACTGCTTTCTCCAATCCCTAGGAACTATCCCTCCATAAACGCTTTATTACACAACTTCCAAATCAATGAATCACCATCTCGCTTCCGTTTTTGATCATTTCACTAGTAATTTCATCTATACCTTCAGATTTACCATTCTTCAACTTACTCACTCTACCATTACCTCCTCCTTACTAATGACCTCATCCCCAAAATACCTATTCCTTCTTGCCCCATCAAACCCACACACATTCACTATTACCTCTTCTTTACTGCTTAATAATATACAGATTTTCGAAGTGTTCTTTCTACACTCCCCTCACATCCATTTCATCAGTTACAAAAAGCTCCTATTTATTATTCTAAGCAGGTTCCACTTGACCTCATTCTTAATAACAAAACTTGCTTAGAAGGGGCTTCTATTCATGTAGGATTACATTCATCACTCCCTTTTAGGCTTTGTTCATTAACCTACTAACTCTCTTTCATATCTTTTAGTATTTCTTTCCTATGTATATAATTCCAAACATCTTTCTTTTGAAACTTCGTCATTTGCTTTAGTAAATTCAACCACGCTTCTTTTTTTCCTCTTGCATCACCTCTTCATTCCACTACTCCACTGTTAACATTCTTACTTCCTACTTTAGCACATCCACATACTTCCTTTGCACTGCTAACAATTGCTTCCTTCATTTGCTTTATTATTATTATTATTATTATTATTATTATTATTATTATTATTATTATTATTATTTGGATGGAATAGATTAATTAATTTCAGTTGTTTTAAATTTGTAAATTATATTATTATTAAAAGGTACTTTGGCAAATAAAAAAAATTTAAGCATTTTTCTTTATTATTTTGTAGACTCACATTAGTGATGTAGACCATGGAGAGAAAGATGACAGTCTCAAAGTAAAAAGCCCTTTAAGAAACGAACCTCAATCGTCAAGAAGAAAGAACCAAAAGATTAAAAACAAAGATTTGAAAAATCATGAAAAAGATGAGTTGGAACTTCATTCGAAGTCAGAAGGTAAGTTTAAATATGTTCATTGCAGTTATGGGTTTTAAATTCAAGTTAAATTTAAATTGATGGTGATACCAGACGTTGTAGCCCAGGCCTTTGGGGCTAGCAAATCTCAACTGAGTCTACAGTGCATGGAGGCTCTCCCGTTAAAATCTTTAGCATCTGAAATATGTTTGGAGGTGGTAAAGAAGAACCTGAGTATCATTAGGTTGGTGTTGTGTATGTAGAGGAGGTAATAATTATGTGTCATGTGCCAGCCTATCACTCAATGTTGGTCGGAACTTACACCCTTTTAAAGGAGGAAAAAATTTATTAAACGTTTCGAGTGCGACAATGAATAAAATCGAGGAAGAAGGCTAAAATATTGCTATATTCATAGCTGTGCTCAAAACATTTAAAATATTTGTATTTTTTTTTAATATAACCTTTTTATATATATATATATCCTCTAAAAGGTTTAGCGGGGCAAACCGTTCTCAAATCTTGAGTCTAAGGCTGGCACAAATTTGTTCTCCTTTACATACCCAACACCAACCTGAGGATAATTAGGCTCTTTCTTTCTATTTCCAAACATATTTCAGATGTTACTATGATCGGAAATCTTTCTAGGTGAGCAATTAGGCTAAGTTTCATTGTTCCTAACTCACCCACCACCACTACTACCTCCATGTTCCACATTCTCTGGATTTTGTATTTGAAGATCTGATACTTAAGACATTTATATTTTACTTGTGTATTTAGGTCTTTAATTTGTTTTATTAATAATAATTTCTGCGCTTATTTTTCTTCATTTTCCCATTTGTACAAAGGCTCACTTGTCTAGTCTGAATTCCATTTCTATACCATGTGAATTTTTTTAACTACTCTTAACTTGCCTTTTAGTTTCTTCTTTGTTTGGTGAGTTTAGTTTTAGATCGTCCATATAGAACAGGTGCGTTATCTGTTTAGTTTTTTTCATTCCTTGGGTTTATTCTGTATCCGTTGGTATGGTTGTTGCTCAGGGGATTCAGTGCTGGTACAAACAATGGGGAGGATATCGAATCACCATGGAATAATCCCCTTTTAATTTTAGTTTCATTGCAACTTTTTGTCTTTGTATCGATTTTATGAATCATCCTTATTTCTTCTTGAGCTGCTGGATAAACAAAAAAAAATTTTCTTCAAAGTTTTTTTTTTATAAAAAAAAATGTAATTTTTTCTGACCTTAAATCGTCTTTTTTCGGGTGTTTTTCTGTGTCTATAATTATTTCTTTTGTATTTTCTTTTTGAAAACCTCTTCATATTTTTTTTATTCACCTCCTACAATTTTTTTTTTAAATGACTTCAAACTTGAATTATACGTAGATGGGTCCATTACCTACAAAATGCACACATCTTTTGTTTGATTTTTGACCTCAGATCTCAGCAATGGTCAAAATTCAAAACTTACTTTTTTTGGTTTTGAAAATGAAAAATTACCATAATTTTAATACATATTAAAATAATTGTACCTAAAAATATTATTCTCATCCCTTCTAATCTCACTTCTCTAAAAAATACTTTTAGACCCCCTAAATATAAAGAAAATGTTTCCAACAGCTGTGTCTACCAAACACCTTGTACATCTTGTGAAAAGATATAATATATAGGAAAATATGTATTAATAAAATAATATATATATCTTATATATATATTATATAAATATATAATATATATATATATATATATATATATAATTATATTATATATATATTATAATAATATATAATATAATATATATAATATGATATATATATATATATATCTATATATATAATATAATATAATATAAATAATATATTATAAATTATATCATCTATTATGTCATCTAATAAATCTATAATATATATAATATATATATATTATATATATCAGAGGTGGGCGTTCCGCAATTTAAGTCCGCAATTCCGCAATTACGCAATTGTTCGAACTACAAAAAACTGCTGAATTGCGATTGCGATAATTTTAAAAAAGTTGCGGAATTGCAGTTAGCGGAATGCCTAAATCATTCGGCAATTGCGGAATTGCGGAATCGCAATTCCGCAATTCCGCAATTAGAGGACTACAAACCCTAAGGTTTGTTTGTTTTTAATCCTTAAATTTTAAAAACAATGTACTATATTAGGCATGTATTAGTCTTAGATATGTACAAAAATAATTTGGCAAATAGAAATAAATTCATTTAATTTGGACATTTTTTATTATATATGATTATATAAATATATATATATATATATATTATATAATATATATATAATATATATATATAATATATATATATAAGAAATTTTTATATATTATATAATTATATAATATCAATATATATATATATATATATATATAATAATATAATATATATATATATATATTATATATATTAAGTTATAATATAAAAATATTTGCAAAAATTTTGACTCTCCTTTTGTCGCAAATGATGAACTTTTGTGATCTGATTACTAAAACATTATTATTGCAGGTGGCATAAAAAAAACTTCCCGCACCACCAATTCGTTTCAGTATCAGTGTGTGTCACGAGATCTGTATGTACGGTGCTGTATCCTGTAGCAAATAAAAAAGTAGATCTTTATAAAATCGCTCATGATTATTTATTAATGATTATTTAAATTATTATTTATTAAATGACTTATGACAAAAGAAAACGTGTCAAACGTTTAGCATCACATGCAGCTAAGTTGGTGACAAAAATATCTTTCAAGTAATAAAGCTATTGCTCCAGTCTGGCCGAAGATGGAATCAGTGTTCCAACACTATCACAGTCAGGTGTTTGGCGAGCTGTTTTAAGAAGTAGCGAAGATGCGAAGCGTAAAATAAAATCTATTTTGCAAGAAGAGAAATATTTCTGCTTCGTTTTGACGGTAAGCGAATTGCAAACCACGAGTATCAAGTGGTAATCTTAGAGAATTGAAATTAGGTATAGTAAAATGTGAATGTTGATTATCACAGTATATTTTTAATGCAAGTTTGGTGAATCAATTTGGTGCATGGAGAACTTCAAAAATAATCGTATGTGCCTACAACGCATAATTTACTGGACGAGTGAAATGGAATTGTTAAAAAATTAAAAACTGAAATGGTCACATGAGGATTTGGTCAGCCACAGTACATTGGCTGCCAGCATCATATTCTTGATAGAATCCTAAAGCATGTGTTAGACTTCTTTAATCCAATTTCTTCTACCAAACCAACTCTCAACTATGAAATCGTGGACGAAGTGATAAAACAATACGATATCTTGCAGCAGTCCTACAGCCAGAGAGTGAAATGATCAACTAAATTCAAAATTCAGGTTGGCGAATGATTTTTAGATTCTGTATGAGTTTGTAGAGCAATTCGTTTCTTGAAAAGAACTTAGTGCGTACCCCGTAAATTAATTGGAAAAATTACCGTCCTTCACAATGCCCAGATGGAATTTCGTGCTTTATATGCTATTATTTCGTACTTCCTCCTTCCTAAATGGAGAATTTCACTGGAAACACCGTGCGTTTTCATCTCAAATACATGGCAAGAAGCCTGGTTTTCTAACCAAATGTTTAACGCACAGATTCACCAGAAATTGATGGATGGAATTTCCGAAATTAAATTGGCTCTGCAGCTGAAGGCTTTGAAAACCTTCACTGGAT
>JABUQX010069568.1:25000-32500 GCA_015478945.1 Trachelipus rathkii
CCTTTTCTATGACCCTATCTACCTTTTTCATATCTTTCCCTGTAGCCTGTTTATTATGTTTGCTTAACACACTAACATCAAATGATATATCTGGTCTTGTATGTTGTCCTATCCAATTAAGTTTCCCTATATGTGATCTGTATCTTGTCATCTCCCCATTTGTTAGCTCCTTACCATTTTCAATTTTACCATATAATTCTATATCTTTTTTAATGTCTTGAATGTATTTATTCTGACTAAGGATAAAATACTCCTCTTTTTCTTCTATCTCAACTCCTATGTATTTAAAACGTCCTTCTTCCTCATTTCCTATTTTTAGACGTCTCTTCAAGTTCCCTATCACCTCCCGTTCAAATTCCTTTGTTCCTCCATACAACAAGTCGTCTACATGGGAACACATGACTCCTATTAACTGATTCTTCCTCCTCCATCTATAGACGGTCGGGTTAATAAAACTCTTTTTACCCCCTGTCTCCTGTATTACTCTCAACAATTTCTCATACCATATTCGGGCTGCATCCTTTAACCCGTAAGCTCCCTTAGTAAGTCTCCACATGTTACTACTCTGTGCTTCCTTGGGTGGTCTGATGTATACTTCTCTTTGTATTTCATCTCCTTGGAGGTATGCAGTTTTGATGTCCATACTCTTGCATGACCATCCATAATGTCCCATAATTGCAATACACAGTTTTAATGTTTCTGTAGCACATGTCGGAGCATCAGTAACTAGATCCTCCCCCTTTTCCTCAAAGCCTCTTACTACCAACCTTGCTTTCCAACCCTGCCTTCCTTCAATTTCCTTTTGTGTCATAACCCATCTTGTATTCATCACCTTTTTTCCTTTCCATTCAGAAAAGTTTACTTCTTTATAAACATTATTTTCTTTCCAACTCTCTAATTCTCGTCTTTTTGCCTCCTGTTGTTGTTCCATTTCTGTCTTCTCCTTTCTATTTACTGTATTTTCAAAATAAAAGCTGTTATCTTCGTCTGTTTCCTCCGTTTCTTCATTTTCTGTCGGTGTCGTCTCCTCTCTTCCGTCTTCCATCCTTTCATTATCACTGTTTTCTTCTCTATCTGTTTGTTCTTCTGGTCTAACATCAACATCTGTTAGATCACATATCCCAGGGTAGTATCGTAAATCCACCCACTCCCTCTCGCCCGTTTCTATGTCAACTATATTATAGCTTTGACTATATTTTTTACTGCTTTTCTTTGCTGCTCTTCCCAATATCTCAATTTTTCTTTCTTCCTCGTCCTCATTCCATATCCTATATCGCCCCCTCCCCTTCTTTAATGCCTCTTTATTAATCTTCCTTTCTTCCATTGTTTCTTGTATATCCTCTTTTTTCTTCTGAACTACCTCAAATACACTGCTCTCTCCTTCACTATCTGAATCAGTTCCATATACTTGCTCTCTCCTCCTTGCCCTTCTTCTTTCTTCTTGTAATCTTTCTTTTTCCTCATGTGATTCTAATTCCATTTCCTTCTTCTTAGTTGTTTCAGCTGCTTGTATTCTTGTAATATGTACTCTGTTAACCCAACGCACCGAACTTCCGTGTTTTACTATTACCACCTTTCCGTCTCTTCCTATCACCCTGGCTGGTCCTCTCCATTCTTTTTCATTTTCTCTCTTATAATAAACTTCCTCTCCTATTTGAGCCTCTTCCAATTTGTGTTCTCTAACATTTTCCAACACAGCTCTTCTTACTCTGTCCTCTGATTCTCTTTTTATATGTATTTCTCTTGCTAGATGTAAACCAGTTAGTGTGTCTCTTATGATCTCACATTCATCTCCTTTCTCCTCTAACATACTAATTTTCTTTTTTCCTTCTTCTATTGTCGGTACCCCTAAGTTTCTACCGAATACTAGCTGATTAGGGGCATAACCCCCTTTCATGAACAAACTATTCCTGGCTGCAATAGTCCACTTGAGACATATTTCTAGGTTTGGTATTTCCTCTTCCAGTTTTCTCATATTCTCCTTCACAAGGCCCACCAAATTCTCGCATATACCATTACTCCATGGACTCTCTGCTGCTGTACATCTCATTTTTATACCGAACCTCTCGTTTAAACTTCTCATCTCTTTGTTATTAAATTCCAAACCATTATCTGAAAAGAAACATTCTGGCGCCCCAAATACACTAATCCATTTATCTAATACTTTCTCTGCTATTTCCTCTCCTTTCTTATTTCTTATCCATGCCCCTTGACAAAACCTTGTAGCTACATCAACCAACAATAGAAACATTTTTCCTTTAAATTCCCCCAAATCCATTGCCACCACTACTTCATTAAACATTTGGCTTTGGGGGAAGCCGACTACTGGTTTTGTTGGTGTTCTTTTATATCTTATGCACACTTTACAGGTGTTACACAGCTCCTTTAATTCCTCCTCTATCTCCTTTATTATCTCTTCACTCACACCTTCCTCATTATGATATGCTGTTTTTATCATCTTCATAATTTTTTCACAACTCCCATGACCAAATTGTAGATGTAATTTTAGTAATTTGATTTTTCTTCCCTTTGGTTCTAATAACCATTCCCTTTTATACCTGCCATACCACATTTCATTTTTAATACCCTCTGGGTTAGTGTCAAGTATACCTACTCTAATATGTCTTACTGTGTCATAGTGTATCGTAGTGTTATCTAAATCCCCAAAAACAACCTTTTTTTCATTCAAATCTATCTTTCATCTTTTCCATGGTCTTTCGCCCTATTAACCATGGAATTTCTCCTCTTACAACTTCAGTCCTAACCCAAAATTTAATTCCCCCTACTCTACAAGGTATCTTAACAGCTTTAAAAGCCTCATACTTATTCTCCCCAAATACATACTGCCCTTCTATTGTTTCTTGTTCCTCATTCATTCTTTTAATATCTTCTCTACTGATCTTTACTAAAACCCTTCCTAGCCATTTCTCCCCACAAATGGTTGCTACGCACCCAGTATCCAAAATCCCTTCGACATTTTCCGACCAATCGCTCTCCTCTCTTATGTTCCAGTATATCTCTCTCTCTCTCTCATCTTCTTCCTCAGCAAATATTCTCTGCAATGAGTCTTTCATCTTAACAAAAGTAATATTCTCACTTCCCACTGAAGCCAGCACTAACTGTTTCTTAGTTTCTTCCACCCTTGAGCTATCTAACAACAGATAACCTTTCATTTCTTCTCCTACACTCACTCCAGCCTTCTCACAATCCTCATAAATCCCCTTAAACCGCTGTATGTATGCCCTCATGTTCTCCTCTTTCTTCCTCTGAATGTTAAACAAAAATCTCAATCTATTGAACCCATCACTCACCAAATTTCTCCCATATACTCCTTTTCTTTCTTTCAGTTGTTTCTCTGGTATTCCTCTAATCACCTTAGACGCCTCTCCTCTCACACTCACTTTTTCTTCTATTCCTGTGAACCTTGCAGTACCATCCACATGCACTTCCCCTGGTTTTACCCTATCTAACCATATGTCAAACTCTTCATCATCCTCTCCCCTGAATCTTGGGCAACTATTGTACTCATCCTTATGGTGCTGCTCTCTCTCTATTTCTCTTCTCTCATCCTCTGAACCTCCCATTCCTATTTATTAAGGCTGTTAATGTTTAAACTGACTTTAAATTGATTAGCAAAAAACAACAATCCTTAATATAGGAAAATATGGATTACCTTAAACAACTTGATGTCGAGGTTAAAATATTGATGAAAGAATGATTTATAGTGAGAGACAATAAAAACAAAGAGGATGAATAGTTTGTTAATTAGTTAATGATGTTAGTGGATTTCTTTTTCATTGAGTTTATATAACACAAGCACATATAGGAATATACACTTAAGAAGAGCTAAAAGGTCTCATCAATATTCTAACATCCCCCTTATCCTTTTACCATCAAAGGAATCAATGAATTGATGAATTGATGAATCGATGAATGGGATGAAATCAAACATCTCTTTACAGTACAACTTAATTATAATAAGTTTCTTCTTAAATTATTTATATATTAGGTTCCTCTAGATATCGAAATTTAAACATTAACATTTCCCTACACCCTGAAACAAGAAAAGCAGCTTTAGCTATTTATTATGATAAAATATAACCCCACTTATCAGGGTTTAAGTACACTAACCTTGGCCGTAGAATTCCCTCTCCCGACCGACTTACTGTTACTTTTGTTTTCCCATACGTCCATACGTACCTAAAAAAAATCAATATATATATATATATATATATATATATATATATATAGATATATATATATATATATATATATATATATATATATATATATATATAATATATATATATATCATATATATAATATCTATATATATATATATATATATATATATATTATATGAGTTTGGGTAGAGAGTTGTTCCAGAGGACTGGAGGAGAGCATTGATAATACCCTTGTTTAAGGGGAACTGTAGAAACTACAGGGGAATTAGTTTATTGAATGTTTTACTGAGGATATTGCTGGTATTTTGGTTTAAAGAGTTCGTCGAGTGACTGAGGGTTAATTGTTGGGAGGATAAAGTGCTTTTAGAATTGGTAGATGTGTAGATCAAATTTTTACATTGAAGAAAATGAGAGAGGAGAATAGAAAACTTTATTTTGGTTTTATGGACTCCTACAGCAGACGTATGATAGGATTAATAATGATGCTTTGTATCGGTTGCTAATGATATATGGTGTTGGTGGTAGGTTTTTGAATGGAATTAAAAGTTTCTATATTTATTGTGAAGTGTGTGTAAAAATAAATGGATTGGAGAGTGAATGGGTTAATTTTGATAGCATAGTGAGGGAGGGATGTGCTATGTCTCAATGGCTATTTAATTTGTTTACGGATAAGGTGATGAAAGAATTTTAGTCCTGTGGTGTCAGGGGAAGGAGGTGGACTGATGGAAAATGGTTCACAGTTGAGGGTGCTTTGGTTATTTATTGTATGCAGATGATTTGGTTTGTGTGGTGAATCTGAGAAAAGTTTGAGAAGATTAATAGAGTCGTTTGGGTGTGCGTGTTAAAGGAGTGGTTTGAAGGTAAATGTAGATTAGAGCAGAGTTATGGTTGTAGATGAAGAGATTCTGCAGTTTGAAACGATGTTTTATGGTAGGCAACTGGAACAAGTATCATTTTAAATATTTAGGCTATATGTTGAATGGAAGGGAACTGATGATGCTGAGTGTAGTTGGAAAGTTTCAGGTGGTAGGAAGGTGACTAACTGGTTCAATTAAATATGGTAAATACAAAGGGACTAAGTCTTGAGTGCACGAGTTTTGCATGAGGATATGTTGTTACTGGTGTTAATGTTTAGTAGCAAAACTGTGGTGTGGGGCAGGAGGTATAGATTTTAGGTGCAGTCTGTCCAGATAGATAATCTTAGAGGTGTGTTGGGTATCAGAAGAATTGATAAAATGGTGGATGAGAGTATTATGGAGTTGTGTGGTGTTAGGAAAGGAGCAAATGATAAAATTATTGAGCGTACTAAAGTGATTTGGTTATTTGGAAAGGATGGATGATAGTCTATTGGTTAAGTGGTTGTATAGTGGTGAGTGTGTTAGAAAGCGACTGACAGGGAAAAGTTAATTGAGTCTGTAAAAGTGTCTCTGAAGGAAAGAAATGTGAATTGTGCACAAGCGAGAGGAATGTTGCATAATAGGAATAAATTGCGTGGTTTTGTGAGGGGGCATGGTTATTTATGGGCCTGTAACAAGGGATGAACCCTAACATTAACGAGATACCACAGTGGGGTCTATACAGTGTTGTGAAGCTGTAGGGTGGATTTTGGCTTTGACGGACGCGCACTTAAGGGTATGAGACTGGGGTCGGGGCTTTCTTTTCGCCGTAGACCATGCTCTTTACTTAACTATTCTTTTTTCCGGTGCATGTTTGCGCACCGCACTCCCAATCTGCTGGGAGCTATGGAAAGGCTGGTGGTGATGACATGTTTTTTCATTTCAGTAATCGAGTATGTGTACTGGTTAGCGATAAAACTTCTTCACATTTGCCGGTTACGGAAGTTAATCCTGTGAGATCCATTCATTCAGTTCTTAGAAAATATATGACCGTAAGTTAAATTACTGTCGATATTTGCTGAAATTTAGTTTATTTTATCAGTTTACTTAGACAAAAAGATTTTTTATTTTATAATAAGTGTTGCTTAGAATTGTTGGTTTTTGTTTATGTTTTTAGTCTCCAGAATCATGCCAGAAATTCTAAATGGAGTATGGTAGGTTAGATAGTAAACATTAAAGGGCTCGATTTGGTATATTTATGGCCTTCAATTTTTTCTTCTGATCATTCCTCATAATTTGTCTAAACGTTTCAGGATCTAAGTTTCATATATCACATATTAAGATGTGTTTTCTTATAATTTAGTAGTAATGTTTTTGAGAAGAAATGCTTAAATTTTTAAAACTTTTTTAATTGCTCGTTGCTTTACCAAAAACTTTGTAGCTCCAAAGCAAATGTACTTTTTAAATTGCAAATTCACTTTAAAAATTAAAAAAAAGTTTTTCTATTGCTTTCAGACTTTTATAAAGCGTTTTATTTTCAAGTTTTAAAATGATTCCTTAATAGGAAGTTATTAGAAACCTCATTTAAAAAAAAATATATTAAAAAAACACACGGATAAAAATAGTCATGTATTGCTTTTCTAAATTCCCACACTATCTGAAATATCTCGTTTCCCAGTTAACAGGACGAGTTGGATTTGCAAGTTTGTGTGCCCTAGTTTCTGATTAGACCGGCAAAATTAGACCCAAGTAGTGGTGATTCAAAAGTAGTTAAACCCCAGTAAGGTTAAAGGCAGGCGGGAATATATATATTTACATGCATATTACATTAATATCGATTGCCGCAACTCGGGTTTTGATGTTCACAATATTCTAATGTGTATTAAACATGTTCATTAATATTTGGGTTCTCTTGAACAACTGGGTTGACGAAGTACACAGGTAGGAAGTGGTTTTTTGAGGGGAGGGTATCATTCGAAAATAAAATGTAATAGTATATATACTGGAAATAACGTTATAAATGTTAGAGATCAAGGTAAGATTAATCAATAGGAAATTTAAAAAACCTTTACACAAAGATACATGATATAAAAAAATATTTGGAGAACCAGATTTATTAGAAAATTAAAAAAATAGGATGCTGAAAAGGAAATATTCTAATTAACAATTTTCATCTGTTGTCCTAAAAGGGCTACTCTGCCCGTCGTGAATATATTAGACATTTAGGAGTACAAGAATGTGATGCCGTATCTATTCTGCAAGTGTTTTTTTTAACAAAACATAACTGATCTGCCTAAAGGTAAATCTCACCAAAGTAAATATGAACCAGTTATTGCCTTATATCCAGGACCATTTGTGACCTTTTCTTCTTAGATTATATATTATACCCTCTTAATGTCTGGCTTGTAATTACCGTTAAGGCAGGTTCTTAACATCTGTAGACTTTATAGTTTTTATCAATTTTGTAAAAGCATTATGCA
>JABUQX010069568.1:37500-45000 GCA_015478945.1 Trachelipus rathkii
TGTGATTGGTTTAATATTAATAGTGGAGTAAGTCAGGGATATGTTATGTCCCCTTAGCTATTTAATTTGCTCATGGATGGGATGATATGAAAGAATTAGAAATAGAGATGGTATTCGAGGGTGTTAAACTGATGGAGAATGGAAGAGAGTGAGAGTTCCCTGCTTATTGTACGCTGATGATTTGGTTTTATATGGCGAATCTGAAGAAAGTTTGAAAGGAATGGTAAATGGGTTTGGAGGGTGTGTAAAAGAAGGGGTTTGAAAATAAATGTGGATAAGAGTAAGTTGATGGTAGTGAGTGGGGAGAATCTGCGGTGTGAAATCATGTTGGATTTTGAGCAATTGGAACAAGTCTCCGAGTTCAAATATTTTGGCAATATGTTAGATGAAAAGGGAAAAGATGATGTAGATTTAGTAGGAAGGTTATGAATGGTAGGAATGTAGCTTGTGCAATTAAATCATTGGTGGATACAAAGGGACTAAGTCTAGAGTTCCCTAGGGTTTTGCATGAGGGTATATTGTTTCCGGTGTTAATATATATTAGTGAAGCTATAGCTTAGATCTAAGGTACATGCTTTTCAGATGGACAATCTTATGGGCATGTTAGGTGTGAAAATAATTAACAAAATGAGGGATGAATGTATTATGAAGTTGTGTGGTGTGAAGAAGGGATAAATGAGAGAATTAACAAAAGTGTATTAAGATGGTTTGGTCATATGGAAAGGATGGGTGATACTCTGTTTGTTAAGCGGATGTATAGTGGTTAGTGCGGGGTCAATAAACTGGTTGGGGGACCGAAGAAAAAGTGGATTGAGTCGGTAAAGGAATGGCTTAAGGAAAGGAATGTGATTTTGCAGAGGCGAGAAGAAATTTGTATAATAGGAGTGAATGGGGTGGTTTTGTGAGGGTTTATGGTTGTGGGCCTGGCCGAAGGGATTAACCCTACATTAACGAAATACCACAGTGAGGGTCCGTCGCAGTCTTGTGAAGTTCTGGGGTGGATATTTTGATTGTGACGAGCTCTTATTTAAGGGTATATTGGGGGTTGGGGTGGCGAGGGTTCCTTTCGACTTACGCCATGTTCTTTTGCAACTTTCCCGTTTACTTTGAAGTTTCACATCTCACCCCCTAATCTTGGGGAAAATATATATATATATATATATATATATATATATATATATATATATATATATATATATATATATATATATTTATAACTATATATATATATATATATATATATATATATATATATATATATATATATATATATATTTTGCCATAAGTGCATTTATTCTATTTGAAATAATTACATTTTTTATTTATCATTCACTATGAAAGAGGTATAATTTATTCAAAGAATTCTAACAGAGTTTTTTAACATTATAGTTTATTGTTATTATTATTTATATATATATATATATATATATATATATATATATATATATATATAACATATATATATATATATATATATATATATATATATATATATATATTTATATATATATATATATATATATATATATATATATATATATATATATATATATATACATATATATTTATATATATATATATATATATATATATATATATATATATATATATATATAACTATATATATATATATATATATATATATATATATATATATATATATATATATATATATATATATATATATATATATATATTAAGGATATTTACCGATATTTATCAGAGGTATCGATAGTATCAGTATGGTATCGGCCATTTTTGATGGTATCGGTATCAGGTATCGGTAAATATGGCCGATACTTAGCCGATCCGAAACTTCTTACTTTTTGGGTGAAAAAATTGAGAAACTTTTAGATTGAATAATAAATCTAGTTCGATATAGATAGCTAGTACTAAGTTATGTTTTTTTCCTCAATTTATTTTTTAACTAGATTTTTAGCGTTTCTCCAACTTGGGCTTTAGCGTAAAATTTACCTATTTGGACAGCCATTATTATAATTTATACAGATTTATCAACTTTTTTAGTTGATCAATAGTATTTTTTTTGTACACAATTTCGTGAGAGCGTGTGAGTGCGTGAGTGTTTTAAACTTTCTGGATTATTCATATTTTGGATATTTGCTTAAATAGGGTTTTATTGTTTTAAAATTTAGGTTTTAGCATACGAATAATTTTCCTCATTTCTCTTTTGGTTTTTGTCTATTTGTTTCTGTTTTTTTTTTTTTTTTGTGTGTGTGTGTGATTACGTGTGTATGATATGAATTTGCACAGGCGTGATGGCTTTCTTTTGACTTTACCAACATCAATGGCTTGTACTCTAACTCTGCATCCATGGAATACTACCTCTCTAACTCTAAAACCTAATTTTATGCTCTTGTCTGAGACTGGAATGGCTTAAAAATTAATCCCTTCAACATTTAATATATCCAACTATAACTTATTTTATAATTTCCGTCTGAAGGGTGGGTATGTGCCTATGTAATATAAACAGACCACATAACACGTCTCAGGAATATAATTTTACTGGCACAGTGTTTCTGTGGCTTAAAAATCTTTCTTCCTTCTACCACAATAATCTTGTGCTTCTGGCTACTGTTTTCTTAACAGAACAGATTTTCATGCCTTTTTGATTACCTTACTAGCTTCTCTGAGACTATTATATCTTCTCAGTCAAATACTGAGGTCACTCTATTTGGGGGATTTCAATGCACACAACACTGATTGTTGGGTTTCTCTCGTACTGATTTGGGTGGGGAGGAAGCCAGATGCGTTCAGTATTCTCCCAACTTGATCTGGAGCAACAATTAAGAACCAACACACATTTCGGATCGTCCCAATTCCTGAACACACTTGACCTATGTTTCTCCAGTGCTTCTCTCTATAAATACACCACCTTTACGCTCCTATCGGTAAATCTGACCACAACCTTATATCCCTTAATTTTATTACTTTCCCTCCAACTGATTCATCATGCTTCAAGAGTATCTTCTGGCACTTTAATCGTGCCGATTGGGGGCTTTCCCTCGCTTCTACGCTAACTATAATTGGAGTGACTGCTTTGACTCTTAAGACGCTTCAGATTCTGCCGATAAAGTGGGAACTGTAATTTGTTAATGGGATGAGCAGGTTCATTCCTTCTTGGACTGACTTTTCTCTCAAAATCCATGGTTCGATCGTGCTTGTTCACTGGCCATTCAGGCTAGAGACAATGTTTATCGGGTGTGGACTCGTTCTCCTATCACTCTTACCAATTTTCATTCAGCTAGAGAATCGTTGCAGGGATACTCTTTGAGCAGGTAAAAACGGACTTTCATTAAACAAAGTGCATGACCTCCTTTGGTTCTCCCTACTGGCTTGAAATCTCTTTTGGCTCTTGCCAAAAACATCTCTAATAGCTTTTGTAAATCTGCCTTTCCTCCTCTTATTCACTAAAATGCTTCTGTTACTAGTTCTTCAACTGAAAAGAGCCAATCATCTCTTTGGCTCCTATTTTCCTCTAATTTAACCCTGGCCCTGGAAGATTCTGGTATTCTTCCTCCTACTCCTTCTCCTCTCAAATGTCCATGCCTTTACTTGTGATTTCGTTTGATAAGGTTCATAGGTCTATGAAATCTATGAACGCTAGGAAAGCGACGGGTGGCTGGATGTTCCTCTTGAGTTTTGAGGAAGTGTGCTTCCGTGCTGACCCCACCACTTGTTCAACTATATTCTCTATGCCTCAAAACTAGCACTTTCCCTCAGTGTTTGAGATAGCGCATATGTCCAACTATTTTCGAAAGAAAAGATGCTGCTCTGATCCTTTTAACTATCTTTATAGCTCTAACTTGTATTCTTTCTAAGATCTTTGAAACCCTTCTCAACTCTCACTTCTTAGATCATCTGGAATCTCTTTCCCTTCTTTCCGATTACCAGTACAGCTTTCGGTGCTCGAGATCTACTGGCGATATACTTTCCTATTTAACAGATTTATGGTTTTCCGCCCTTAGGAACTACGGGAAGACTTGTGTGGTGGCGCTTGACATATCCAAGACATTTGACGGGTGTGTGGCACGTCACTGCTCTCAGCTCTCCCCTCCTTTGGGTTTCTTCTTTCTCTTTAACTTACTTGTAATCAGTTTTCTTTCAAATCGCTCAATGTCGGCTGTTGTTGATGGGGCGACTTCTTCTTTTTCTGTCAATAGTGGTGTTCCTCAGGGTTCTGTTTTATCTCCTACTTTATTCCTGCTTTTCATCAATGATCTTCTCACCTGCACATCTAACTCTATCCACTCCATATGTCAATGATTTGACCCTTCATTCTTCAACTCATATCAATTCTGCTCCCTCTTTTACTTCTAGAATTGCCTCTCGTCTTAATCTTTCCGATTCTATTCTCGCTGATCTGGATAGAATTTCAGGGTTGGGTCGTCTCAAGCTTGTGAAATTTAATTCTTTAAAAACCCAACTTCTACAGATCTCTCTCTCTCTAAGACACTTAACTTTTCTATCTCTTTCGACGGTTTTCTCGTCTCTCCTGTTGACAATATAAACATCCTTGGCCTTAACATAAACAAAAAAATGTATTGAAAACCTCAAATCACAGTGGTTGCTAGGGCGGCCTCAAAGAAACTGGGAGTTCTGTTTAGACTGCGAGACTTTTTCCTCTTGTCAGTTACTCCCAACAATACAAGGTCTCATCCGCCCTTGAATGGAGTACTGCTCTCATATCTGTGGGGGGCGGGGGCTCTGGTTTCATCCGGCTTTGGATAGGGTCAAGTCAAAGGCCAAAAGACTTATAAACTGTCCTGTACTTTCTAGTTCACTTGACCCTTTATATTTGCGGCGCGATGTTGTTGCTTTATCCCTTTTCTATAGGTACTGTAGAGGCAAGTGCTCGAGGGAACTATCCACTCGCGTACCACCACCTTTACGACGCCCTCGTAGCACAAGGGGTGCTGTGTCGGCACATGAGTTTTGTGTTGATGTTAGTAACTCCAGACTGGTTCGCTGCGGTGCTTCTTTCTTTCCTGCCACCTCTGTTCTGTGGAATTCTCTTCCCTCATCTGTGTTTCCTATCCAATTTAATCTCCATCACTTTAAAGCCTTGTGTCTGTGCTCATCTGCGTAATTTGCGTTAGATGGATTTTGAGGCGTTCAACACTCACTCCTTGAATAGGGTTCTGCCCGTGACAGCAGTGACAACTGTGAAAAATGAGTGGTTCAGCCAAGGGTGTTGAGACTCAGCTGAAACCCACAAGAATGGCACCCCCGGGGTGAACCACTTCTAAAAAACATTTAAAATAGCATACCCGAGGGGCTTGCTCGCTTGACAAAAAAAAAAAAAAAAAGATTCAGAGAAGTGGAAGCCGCCTTATCTGCAACCCCTGGCAACAGCACTGATAGTGATGATGGTGGCTTTAGCAAATAAAACTACTGAAGATGAGGATTTGGATATGTTAGACTTTGATAAAGTTCATGGCCGAAATTGAATTGACATCTCATTCGCCTTCAAAGGGATCACACCAAGGAACCTTCATCGTAAAAACTGAAAAGACAGTCATCAAGGAGCAAAGATAATTCAAATTTGCAGTCTGTGAAGGAGATGAGGCTCTACGAAAACATGAGATGCTGCTTACAGAAGAGAATCCTTTCGCGGTGGCATGAAAATGGACCAAGGTTTTCATTATTATCGGTGCTTGCAAGGGCAAATAATTATCAACAGCACCTCCTTCATCAGTCGAGAGAAAGCGTATTTATAGTGTAAGTTAGGTAGGAATGTAAACACCCCAAAAGGGAACAGTCTCTCAGATACTAGTGAAAACTTAATGTTTTTGCATCACAATTTAATTTTTAAATTTGGTATTGAACTAGTATATCTATCATAAGGAGTATTTTATTATGTTGTGTTTGAGTAAATAGCTGTTTTATTTTATCTTTTTCAGCTGATTAATTGAGGTCTCTTCTTTCATTATTTTTATTCTTTATATTGTAGCTAGTAAAAGAATCTTCTTGTAAATTATAATCATGTTAAAACATAAAAGCTAGTAGCTAAACTTTGTTAATACTTACTGGAAAATGAAATGAATATTTTTAAATAAACACAAACATGAAAAAAGTTATTAATATTATATTTTCAATTATTATTCCTTAAAGGTACTATTTTAATTTATAAAATAAATATACTTGGGCACAACCAAATATGAAATATAAATGACTAAGTATTGTTTGTACAGGGAATGCAATACTGAGTTGCCTAAGCCATATACAAATGTTCTATCTTATTACTGTGTATTTATTATATTAATTAAAGTATCAGTATCAGCACACCTAAAAAAAAAAGAGTATCAGTATCGGCCTCTTTTCTGGTATCAATTTTGTCTATTATATATATATATATATATAAATATAGTAAATCATAACCATATATTTATACATTATAGTTTTATTTTTAATATTTATATATATATATATATATATATATATATATATATATATATATATATATATATATATATATATATATATATATATATATATATATATATATATTATATATACAAAAATGTATAGTCGAGTAATAATTTTTTACAGTTAATTTTAGTTTGGTGTAAGTGATAATTTCCTTTCATATGGTAATGTCCATTTTTTTAGTTAGGCAAAAGTTTACAGTATGTTATATTTACTTTAATAAATTAGCATTTTGCACAAAGTGATTTTTGAAAAGTTGGAGAAGTTTTTGAAAGTGGGAAAGCGTTTAAAGTCGAAGTATTTTTAGTTTTTATTTTTTTTTAACTAGTAAGGCACAATCGTATAGGCGTGTATTCCATAGTATCAACGAAAGCAATGCTTCTCCATTAGTAATAATAATTAAAATAATCCCGACTTATTTTATAGTTTTTATGATAATTGTAATATGAATAGATTACAAAGTGACATCCCTATGTGCACTTGAGCGCCATAACCTACTTATCCCTGTGGTAAGTTGAGGTTAGGTTAGGTCAGGGTTGGCACGATTGGGGACAACTGGGTTGTCCCCAATGGGTTTTTTCAATAAACCCCACCTTGAAAAAAACCATCAAAAAACCCACATCTGGGTTTTATAAAAAAAGGTAAAAATGAAGGATAAAATTCAACTGAGACTGAAGGCTAATTAATTGAAAGATTGTAATATCTTATGTTTAATTTCTTTAGTGTTAATTTCAACTTTCTTAATCCTAGTTTACTAGTTAAATGCTCTTTGTTTTTGTTATCATTATTATTTATCAACAGTAACATTGCTCACTCCGGACAAACAGGAGTCGCAAAAGAGCCCTAAGCTGAAGCTCTGTGGCCAAGACATCCCACACTCAAAAACACCCACTATACTATCCTAGTATAGTGGGTGTTTTTGATTTTACTAGGTGACAGGTGTTACTTTCGAAACCCACATGACCTTTGCTAAATTGCTGAACACATTGACAAGTGACAACATAACCAACAAAACTTAAAAAATGCAATGCCTTTAAATTTTAATGCACTAGC
>JABUQX010069568.1:50000-55000 GCA_015478945.1 Trachelipus rathkii
CAGGCTTTAAAGTGAGGGAGATTAAATTCAGCAGGAAACACAGAAGATGGAAGAGAATTCCACAAAACAGAGGTGGCAGGAAAGAGGAAGCACCGCAGCGAACTAGCCTGGAGTTACCAATATCTACACAAAACTTGTGCACAGACACAGCACCCCTTGTGCTACGAGGGCGTCGTAAAGGTGGTGGTACGTGAGTGGTAAGTTCCCTCAAACACCTGTCGCTGCGGTACCTATAGAAAGAGATAAAGTACCAACATCGCGCCGCAAAGATAGAGGGTCAAGTGAACTGGAAAGTACAGAACAGTTTTGGCCCTTTGACCCTATCCAAAGCCGGGTGAAACCAGAGCCCCCAGATATGAGAACAGTACTCCATACGATCCCACCCTTGTATAGCTGGAGTAACTGAGAAGAGAAAAAAAGTCTCGCAGTCTAAACAGAACTCCCAGTTTCTATGAGGCCGCCCTAGCAACCGTTGTGATGTGAGGTTTCCAAGACATTTTTTTGTTTATGTTAAGGCCAAGGATGTTTATATTGTCAACAGGAGAGACGAGAGAACCGTCGAAAGATATAGGAAAGTTAGAAGGTGTTTTAGAGAGGGAGATTTGTAGAAGTTGAGTTTTTAAAAAATTAAATTTCACAAGGTTGAGACGACCCCAATCGGAAATTCTATCCAGATCAGCGAGAATAGAATCGGAAAGGTTAAGACGAGAGGCAATTCTAGAAGTAAAAGAAGGAGTAGAATTGAAATGAGTTGAAGAGCGAAGGGTCGAGTCATCGGCATATGAGTGGATAGAGTTAGATGTGCAGGTGAGAAGATCATTAATGAAAAGTAAGAATAAAGTAGGAGATAAGACAGAACCCTGAGGAACACCACTATTGACAGAAAAAAAGAAGAAGTCGCTCCATCAACCACAGCCGATATTGAGCGACTTGAAAGAAAGCTAGACAAAATTAAGCAAAGAGAAGGAGGAAACCCAAAGAATGGGAGCTTGGAGAGCAGTGACGCGTGCCATACCCGGTCAAATACTTTGCATATGTCAAGCGCCACCAGAAAGAGCGGAAAACCATAAATCGGTTAAATAGGAAAGTATATCGCCAGTAGACCTTGAACGCCGAAAGCCGTACTGGCGATCGGAAAGAAGAGAATGAGATTCCAGATGGTCTAAGAAGTGAGAGTTAAGAAGGGTTTCAAAGATCTTAGATAGAATACAAGTGAGAGCTAGCTATAGGGCGATAGTTAGAAGGATCAGAGCGGCTTCCTTTTTTCGGAATAGGTTGGACATGTGCGTGCTTTCAACACTGAGGGAAAGTGCTAGTATTGAGACATAGAGAATATAGTTGAACGATGGCCGGGTCAGCACGTAAGCACATACCCTCGGGGAGGAATGCCATCCGAGCCACCCGCCTTCCTAACGTTCATAGATCTCAGGAGCCCATGCACCCGATCAAGTGTAATCTCAGGCAAAGACATAGGACACCTGAGAGGAGGAGGAGGAATGCCAGAATCGTCCAGGGTTGAGTTAGAGGAAAATAGGAGGCCGAAGAGATTGGCCTTTTCAGTTGGAGGGTTAGCAACAGAGCCATCAGATCGAATAAGAGGAGAAAGGATGATTTACAGAAGTTGTTAGAGATGTTTTTGGCAAGAGGCCAGAAAGATTTGTCAGTAGGAGAACCAAGAAGGTTAGCGCACTTTCGTTTGATGAAAGCCCGCTTTGCTCGTCGAAGAGTATCCCTGCAACGATTTACATATTTCGTATATTACGTATTTCATCACATAATTTATCATTTACGTTAAAGTAAAGTTTTTCCTACATAAATATATATATATATATATATATATATATACACCATCTATTTCTTGCCAGGAATGCTAATGCAGGCCTCGGAGAAGGTCGTGATCGCCGTACTTCCGACGAAATTGTATGAATCGTATGGGTACATGGAATGTTGAGGAGAAGAGGAGAGAGGTGATGGATGTATTTAGAAAGGGCAAATTTGATTTGCTCGCTGTGACTGAAACAAAGATGAAAGGAAAAGGTGAAATTAAGTGGTGTGATGTGAAATGTGTGCGTGCTGGTGTGGAAGAGAATGAGAGAGGAAGAGAAGGAGTTGCAATTTTGATGAGTGACCTGTGGTATGAAGCTATGGTAGACTTTGATTGTGTGAGTCCTAGAATTCTAATGGTTAAATTTAAGTTTGAAAAGGTCAAGGTATGTGTGGTTGTGACGTATGGTCCATCTGAGGGAAACGTTGAAGAGAGTACGATTTTTTGGGATAATCTGAATGATGTTTTGGATGGGGTGAGTAGGAGCTTCAGATTGATAGTTTTGGGGGACCTGAATGGTTGGATAGGTGATCAAAAAAGGGATGGTATAACAGGTGGTTTTGGGGTGGCGGAGAAAATGAGAATGGTAGGAAGGTGATTGATTTCTGTGAAGAGAGAGAGGTATGTGTGTAAGTAATACTTTCTTTAAACACAAGAGTATATATAAAGTATACTATAGTTTGTATATTTATATATTGGACAAATATATTGGTAAGTATGATTGATTTAGTGTTGGTGAAGAAGGAGATGTTGAAGTATGTGTTGGATGTTAAATCAGTTAGGGGGTTTAGGAATGGGATTATCGGATCATTATGTTGTTCTATGTAAAATTAAGTTAGTGGGGGCTTGGATGGAGGAAGGTGATACGAAAGGAAGTAGGTAAAATTAAGAGTGAGAAGTTAAGTGAGCAAGAGAATAAGGATAAGTATGTAAGAGCGCTCGCTAGTAAATCGGTTGAATGTGAACAAGTTGATACTGAACAAATCTGGGGGCAAATGAAGGAAGCAATTGTTAGTAGTGCAAAGGAAGTGTGTGGATGTGCTAAAGTAGGAAGTAAGAATGTTAACAGCGAATGGTGGAATGAAGAGGTGATGAAAGCGGTTAAAGGTAAAAAAGAAGCGTGGTTGAATGTACTAAAAGCAAATGATGAAGATTCAAAAGAAAGATGCTTGGAATTATATAAGGAGGAAAAAAGAAATACTAAAAGGTGTATACGTAGGAGAAAACAAGAGGTAAATGAACAGTTTGGAAGGAGGATGAATGAGGACATACAAGGAAATAGGAAGCTCTTCTGGAAGGAAGCGCGAAAGGTTAAGAATGAGAATAAGGGGAATCTGCTTAGAATAATGAATAGGGATGGTGCTTTTGTGACTGATGAAATGGATGTAAGGGGAGTGTGGAAAGAACACTTCGAAAATCTGCACAATATTAACAGTAATGATGAAGTGTTAGTGAATGTGTGTGGTTTTGATGGTGCAAGAAGGAATAGGTATTTTGGGGATGAGGTTATTAGTAAGGAGGAGGAGGTAATGGGTAGGGTGAGAAAGTTGAAGAATGGTAAATCTGCAGGTATAGATGAAATTACTAGTGAAATGATCAAGAGCGGAGGCGAGATGGTGATTGATTGGATTTGGAAGTTGTGTAATAAAGCGTTTATGGAGGGGATAGTTCCAAGGGATTGGAGGAGAGCGGTAATAGTACCCTTGTATAAGGGTAAGGGAGAAAAGGGGAACTGTAGAAATTATAGGGGAATAAGTTTATTGAGTGTTGTAGGGAAGGTATATGCTGGTATTTTGGTCGAGAGAGTGCGTCGAGTGACTGAGGGACTGATTGGTGAAGAACAAGGTGCGTTTAGGAGTGGTAGAGGATGTGTGGATCAAATCTTTACATTGAAACAAATGATTGAGAAAATGAGGGAGAAGAAGAATAAATTGTATTTAGGTTTTATGGATTTGCAACAGGCGTATGATAGAGTTAATAGGGAAGCGTTATGGCAGGTGTTAGTGATATATGGTGTTGGTGGTAGGCTTCTGAATGGAATCAAAAGTATGTATGACGATAGTGAAGCGTGTGTAAGAATAAATGGTGTCAATGATGATTGGTTTAGGATTAATAGCGGAGTAAGACAGGGTTGTGTTATGTCTCCTTGGTTATTCAATTTGTATATGGATGGGGTTATGAAAGAATTCGAGGTGGGGATGGCAGGAAATGGTGTTAGAATGGTGGAGAATGGAGTTGAGTGGAGGGTGCCCTACCTATTATATACGGATGATTTGGTTCTGTGTGGCGAATCTGAAGAGAGTTTGAGAGGATTGGTAGAGAGAGATTTGGCAGGGTGTGTGAAAGGAGGGGCTTGAAAGTAAACGTGGATAAGAAGTAAGGTTATGGTTGTGAGTGAGGACACTCCTCAGTGTGAAGTTATGTTAGATGGTGAGCAGCTAGAACAAGTGTCTGAGTTTAAATATTTAGGGTATATGTTGGATGAGAAGGGAACGGACGATGCAGAGTGTAGTAGGAAAGTTGTGAATGGCAGGGAGGTGGCTGGTGCAATTAAATCGTTGGTGAATGCAAAGGGACTAAGTCTTGAGTGTGCTAGGGTCTTACATGAGGGTATGTTGTTACCTGTGTTATTGTATGGTAGTGAGACTATGGTCTGGAATAAGAAGTATAGATCTAAAGTTCAATGTGTCCAGATGGACAATCTTAGGGGTGTGCTAGGTGTGAGAAGAATTGATAAAGAGAGGAATGAACGTATTAGAGAGTGGTGTGGTGTGAAGAAAGGGGTAAATGAGAGAATAAATGAAAGTATGTTGAGATGGTTTGGTCATGTGGAAAGGATGAATGATAGTAGGTTGGTTAAGCGGATGTATAGTGAGGTGAGTGTGTTGGGAACCGACCGGCTGGGAGACCTTAGAAAAAGAACGTGGATTGAGTCGGTGAACGAATGTCTGAAGGAGAGAAATGTGAGTTTGGCAGAGGCGAGAATAAAGGTGCATGATAGGAGAGAATGGCGGGGTTTTGTATGGGGGCATGGTTGTGGCCCACCTGGGCCAGGGGATGAACCCTTACATTGACGATTTACCATAGTGAGGGTCCGTCGCGGTCCCATGATGCTCGGGTGGTTTCTGTCTGGCGACGAGCTCTCACTAATTAATGGTACAGAGGGGGCGGTAGG
>JABUQX010069568.1:57500-62582 GCA_015478945.1 Trachelipus rathkii
ACAAAACAATAGATTTGCATGAATTTCGGTTTTTTTCTTCTAGAACAAAGGCTGTATTGTTTCGGAAGGAGGCTGGGAGAGGTAACCGCCTCCTTCCCCTCACCGCCTCTCACCTTAAGTGCAGCACCCATTCCGGTAGTGTCAGAAGTCAAATTTCTTGGACTCAACTTCGATGAACACCTTATGCTCCATATATTGTACACATGAAGGTTCAATGTTCCAAGCCTCCGCAAAGTCTTGGACGGCAGACGCATATCCCTCCAACGCTTACACTCTGCTCTGGTTGTGTCCAATTTAGACTACGGGAGTGTTGTGTATGGTCAATCATCGGTCAACTTACTTCGCAACCTTGAACCTGTCCAAAATGCAGGTCTCGGAATCGCAACTGAAGCATTCCGCTCTTCACCTCAATTGAGTTTAGAGAAAGTTTCATGATAGTCTAAACATTTACCACAATTTTCTATTTATCACTCCTTTTGTCGATTGTAATACATTTATTCTCTACAGGCGTCTCTTACCGTGTCAATACAGTATCACACGAAGAAACGCCTAGCTACCATATTCTGGTTGACTCGATTACATTTAATGAGACAAATTGAATTATTATTATTGTAGTAATATTCTTTTTCTGTTACGAATTTGGAAGTCTACATAACATTTAAGTTATAATCATATCTGAACTTCCCTTCTGTTTCTCCTATTAGCCAATTATGTATTTGGTTTTCCATACTAGAAGAGCCCCTACCCAGTTGTTCTGGCGGTATCAGTACATAAAGAAAATTTTCAAATTCAATTTTCAACCTTCAGGATTATGACAATACTTAAATAACTATTAGTAGTAATATTAATGAATAATTACTTTTGCAAAAAACAAGGTTAATAATAATAATAATAATAATAATGATAATGATAATAAACCCTAACGATATAATTACACACACACACATTTAATTTTTGGTAGTGTTCGCTAGCACTGGGAGGTTTAGAGAACAAAAGTGTTAAGGTTCATGAGCTTTTCCATATGATCACATGCACACGTTCTGAATGGTCTTTAATAGATCCTATATAGAAGTGTTTAAGATAAATAATTAAGAGTAACGTGTATGCGCTCTGTGACTTACTATGGAAATATAATTTATTTTCTATAGATACGTACAGCCATAAAACTTTTTAAAATACAGATATGGATGTTTGCTAATGATAAATTGACGTGGCATAGGAGTTCGCCATATCTTTTGACAATATGCAGAAAAGGTTGTTTACTTTGGTGTGTTTCATTGCTATTGTCATAATTAGTATCATTATTGTTAGTTGTTAAAAATGTAAAATATTACCATAGTCATATTATTTTCCCGAAATCAAAACTTCGGTTTGTGTGCTGGAAAATAAGGTTTGAAATATATATAGTCTCTCTCTCTCTCTCTCTCTCTCTCTCTCTCTCTCTCTCTCTCTCTCTCTCTCTCTCTCTCTCTCTCTCTCTCTTTCTTTTCTTTTTCTTCTTTCATATTTTCCTCTTATACTTTCTCTTTCTCTTTCTGCTCTTTTTCTCTTTCTCTTTCTCTTTCTCTTTCTCTTTTTCTCTCTCTCTCTCTCTCTCTCTCTCTCTCTCTCTCTCTCTCTCTCTCTCTCTCTCTCTCTTTCTCTTTCTCTTTCTCTTTCTCTTTCTCTTTCTCTTTCTCTTTCTCTTTCTCTTTCTCTTTCTCTCTCTCTCTCTCTCTCTCTCTCTCTCTCTCTCTCTCTCTCTCTCTCTCTCTCTTCTCTCTCTTTTTCTCTTTCTCTTTCTCTTTCTCTCTCTCTTTCTCTCTCTTTCTCTCGCTCTTTTATTTATACCACTCTCTCTCTCTCTCTCTCTCTCTCTCTCTCTCTCTCTCTCTCTCTCTCTCTCTCTCTCTCTCTCTCTCTCTCTCTCTCTCTCTCTCTATATATATATATATATATATATATATATATATACTATATATATATATATATATATATATATATATATATATATATATATATATATATATATATATATATATATATATATATATATATATATATATATATATATATATATATATATATAGCACTCCATTATAACTTTGTAAACATTTTAATTTATGTTCGTACTTATGCTAAGATTTGCGCGAGCAAAATTTTAGCATAAGTCAAAGTGAAATACTATATAAACCCGTCATTTTGAGATACTCTTCAGTCAGATAAAGTCAGTCAGATCAAATTATTAAGAATCAAAAGAAAATCTCACTCAAGATACTCTCTTCTGAAATCCTCCCGGCAAGAGCGATAAACTTCAAGGAAAAGGCTGACTTGAATTCCGATAACAAATTTTCGCCGCTAAACAAAGAGTCTGAGGCAAGTTCGAAAAACGCACTGGAAAAGGCTGCGATTTGCAATTCGCCTACAAAGAGTATCTCAACAGAAGGGGCTTTTGTTACTTTTATACTTTCATTACATATTTACTCATGTTGAATAAAAACATCATTTCAAATATGGATTTTAAGTCACTATCCTCTTATATAGGGTGCTCCATTAAGAAACCACCAACCCAGCAAGTCATTACCCTATATAATTGAATGAACGGAGAAAGAACACCCACCCAGAACTTCAATCAATGCCTTCTGATTACTAAAGAAAAACAAACAAAAATGAAGAAAAAGAAAAAACTAAAATAATACTAAAATTCCCTATCAGAACACTCTAAGAAAATGACTCAAGCAAACTAATATTATCAATACTGAACTTCAATTATCATTTTAATTTTGGATTATGGTCTTTATCTTTTCACAACTATCACAGTTCGAGGATTCATCACTAGACATAGCAAACTTCCTTTTCGGCATGGATTTCTTTCATCATTCAAGTTTGGATTATGGGCAGAAACTCATTTTTTGAATTCCACTACGAACTTTGATTCCTTTTCGAATTCTAAATGGTTCTGTGACCTCTCCCTTTTATGTATGAAGAAATTTTTCAAATAAAAAACCTAAATTTCAATCAACTTCGCCTCTACATATGTAAATTCCTTACGGTATGGATTTCTTTCATCATTTAAGTTTGGATTATGGGCAGAAATTCATTTTGGAATTCCACTACGAACTTTGATTCCTTTTCGAATTCCCTAAATGGTTCTGTGACCTCTCCCTTTTATGTATGAAGAAATTTTTTTCAAATAAAGAACCTAAACTTCAAGCAACTTCGTCTCATATGTCAAGCAATGTTTCTCTCGTAACTGCAGCGCTATGAAAACTACGTGCGCATTGGTCAAATCATGGATACATTAAAAACGTCTTATACTGGACCTTTCCTTGGATTTAACGGTTCGATCAATGTGGCCTATTTAACTTGTGAATAATTCAATTGTTTTATATCAATAATTATGTATTAACATTTTGTACTTTTATGCATTTAAATGTTTGTATGTTTGTATATATCTAAAGGATATAACCCAAATATGCTTATGTTTAAATGCACCTTTTATTTTCTGTATATATAACATTATTGTATTTTTATGTATTCAAATACTTGTATATATGTTTAGATCTTCGGATGTAACCAGTTATGCTCGTATTTGAGTATATTATTCAAATTTCATGTATACTATTTTTTTGCCTTCATATGTTTGTATGTTTACTTATGTCTTCGGACATAATTAAATATGCTTGCATTTGAAAGTACTTTAATTTTATGTATTTTAGTTATTATTTCTTATATAATTATTATAACATACTTTCTCACTCCGTGTTTAGCGCAGGAAGTAATGTAGCACTCCATTAACTTTGTAAAAATTTTAATTTATGTTCGTACTTATGCTAAGATTTTCGCGAGCAAAATTTTAGCATAAGTCAAAAGTAAAATAATATATAAACCCGTCATTTTGAGATACTCTTCAGTCAGATAAAGTCAGTCAGATCAAATTATTAAGAATCAAAAGAAAATCTCACTCAAGAATACTCTCTTCTGAAATCCTCCCGGCAAGAGCGATAAACTTCAAGAAAAGGCTGCGACTTGAATTTCGAATCACAAATTTTCGCCGCTAAACGAAGAGTCTGAGGCAAGTTCGAAAAACGCATTTCGCACTGGAAAAGGCTGCGATTTGCAATTCGCCTACAAAGAGTATCTCAACAGAAGGGACTTTTGTTACTTTTATACTTTCATTACATATTTTACTTATATGTTGAATAAAAACATCATTTCAAATATGGATTTCTAAATTACCATCATCATCTTATATAGGGTGCTTGCTCATAAAATAAGCCACCAATATAGCAAGGAGTCACTTTTATATATATATATATATATATATATATATATATATATATATATATATATATATATATATATATATATATGTATATATATATATATATATATATTATATTTATATTATATTTATATTATATATATATATATATATATTATATATATATATATATATATATATATATATATATATAATATATATATATATATATATATATATATATATATATATATATATATATATATATATATATAATATTATATTTATATTATATATATATATATATATATATACTATAACATAACTATATATATATATATATATATATATATATATATATATATATATATATACTATATATATATATATATATATATATGGGTGTGTGTGTGTGATTGAAGCCATGGGGGTGGGGTTAAAGGGCTGCCCGAAATTCTAACTATTATTATGAGTAATATAAAAAGTAATACATGATAAGTGTTGAAAAAATGACCTTTTGCAATCATATATATAATAATTATATATATATATATATATATATATATATATATATATATATATATATATATATATATATATATATATATATATATATATATATATATATATATATATAATATATATATGCTATATATATATATATATATATATATATATATATATATATATATATATATATTTTCTTGTATGCACTCTTTCACTTAAAAATACCCACATTTTTTTTCAGCGCATGGGAATCAGATGCCTAGTAAAATCGTTCTTAAAACTTTGCTTTTGATAGATAGAATGTGAAAATCTTGAAAATAACTACGTTTTTT
>JABUQX010069569.1:0-15471 GCA_015478945.1 Trachelipus rathkii
TAATATCTCACCAATGTTGGATTCATCCCTTAGACCAGGTGGTCCATAAGTATACCTTCCTCACAAAACATCACCATCCACTCATATTATCCACCTGATTTCTCGCCTCTTCCACACTCATATTAATATCCATCAGATAATCCTTTACTGACTCAATCCATTTTTTCTTTGGCCTCCCTGACATTCGATTCCCAGCACATTCACCACTATACATCTGCTTAACCAACCAACTATCATCCATCCTTTCTATATGTCTAAACCATCTTAATACACTCTCGTTTAATCTCTCATTTTTGCCTTTCTTTACACCACACAACTCCCTAACATATTCATTCCTCATTTTATCACTTCTTCTCACACCTAACACACTACTAAGATTGTCCATCTGAACAGATTGCATGTTAGATCTATATCTCTATTCCAGACCATAGTTTCATTATCACCGGTAACAACATACCCTCATGTAAAACCCTAGCACACTCAAGACTGCCTTTGTATTCGCCAAGGAACTAATTGCACCAGCCACCTTCCTACAATTAACAACTTTCCTACTACACTCTACATCATCCGTTCCATTTTCATCCAACATATACCCTAAATATTTAAACTCAAGATACTTGTTCCAATTGCTCACCATCCAACATAACTTCACACAGCGAACTCTCCTCACTCACTACCATCACCTTACTCTCATCTACATTTACTTTTAAACCCTTAATTTTACACAGCCCACCAACCCCTTCAACCAATCCTCTCAAACTCTCTTCAGATTCGCCACACAAAACCAAATCATCTGTGTACAATAAGCAGGGCACCCTTCACTCTCTTCCATTCTCCATCGGTCTAACACTTTCCTCTACCACCTCCACATCTAATTCTTTAATCATCCTATTCATATACAAATTAAATATCCAAGGAGACATAACAAATCCCTGGCAGGATCCACTAACTATTAACATTAAACCATTCACTTTCAACTCTATTAATTCTTACACACACTTCACTATCGTCATAAATACTTTTGATTCCATTCAAAAGCCTACCACCAACACCATATATCACTAAAACCTGTCACAGAACTTCCTTAGTGATCCTGTCATACGCCTGTTACAAGTCCATAAGACCTAAATACAATTTATTCTTCTCTCTCATTTTCTCAATCATTTGTTTCAATGTGAAAATTTGATCTACACATCCTCTACCACTTCTAAATGCATCTTGTTCTTCATCAATCAGTCTCTCAGTCACTCGACACACTCTTTCAACCAAAATATCAAAAATATATTCCCCCTACAACACTCAATAAACTAATTCCCCTATGGTTCCTACAGTTCCCCTTATATAAGGGTACTATTACTGCTCTCCTCCAATGCATCAGAACTATACCCTGCTTACACAACTTCCATATCCAGTAATAAAAATATAAGGTAATATCTTAATTTCCTTCTGTAGTAATTCCCTTTTTTAAAGATAGTTAAAAAATATTCAACAGATTCACTCTCCTCTGCAGCTGTTCCAGAAAGAACTGAAAACTTTAGTTTTGGTACACCCTTAATCACAATCCAACCAAAAAATATTCTTACCTTACTTTCCATTGTAATTGATCGGCCTCCAGCTCTTCCACCGGAAGACAAAATTGCATATTTACAATCAATAATCATTAACATTGCAGCTACACTTAAATATCCAACAACTGACATTATAATGGCTCCTTCTAAAATTCCAGACTGAAATAAAATTGTTAAACTTGCATTTTAAATCAATTATTATTATTATTATTATTATTATTATTATTATTATTATTATTATTATTATTATTATTATTATTATTATTAAATGGGCATAAAATTGGAATGAAACCTCATAAAAAGTAATTTCTTACGATCTACTTAATTTTGAACCCCTACATTACAGAAACGAGTCAAAAGGTCCTGTTGCAAAATCAAAAATGGCTTTATAAACAAACAAAAAAAAAAGCAAAGTTTATGCTACTTTTCTTAAACTTATTTACTCTCTAGGTCAACACATTTTTAAAGATGAAAACCATCTTTAATATGACCCTGAAGATTTCTTTGAAGAGCACCACTTTCTGACAGCAATCTTGGATCTTGTTCCTCTCTAATCCTCTTTAACTTTTTTAAATGAAAAGAGTTAGAATGGGGATGGTCAAACCTGTAAGGATAGGATATGGTTTCCCCATAGAAATTTTTGCAAAGTGACCCTCACCACGCATAAAGAATGCTCCAGAAAATCGTCATAGTGGAACAAAATTTTCAATGTAACTTTCTATGTGATTTCTTTATTGCAGTTTTCAATTTTCTCAATAATCCATTACAATAGCCTGCAGTGATCTTTTTGTCCACTATGACGATTTCTGAGCATTTCTTTATGCGTTGGTGAGTGTATATAGAACAATTTCATAATGGGGAACCATATCCTATCCCCCTTTATCGAGTATACACATATGCTACCGCCCTCTCTCCTCTTTTCATTTAAGAAAAACAGGTTGTTGACTATAGTGAGAACAGATCCAAGATTCTGTTCAGAAAGTCGGTCTGCTCTTCAAACGAAGAAATCTTCCTGCCTCTCATAATTAAGTATCTCTTAAAAATTGTGTTGACGTCTTAGAGAGTAAATAGGCGCTAAGCGAACTGAGTAGTGTGTGTGCTTTTTTTTGTTTGTTTATAAAGCATTTTTGATTTTGCAACAGAACCTTTTGACTCGTTTCTGTTCTCTCCGCTCTCTCATAATATCAAGTGCTCGTAAGCATATCTTGTTTATTTTGATATATATCTCCTCCACTTTCATGCGGCCCACTGGGGGAACTGAGGATCAATAATAATAATAATAATAATAATAATAATAATAATAATAATAATAATAATAATAATTGATTTAAAATGCAAGGTTTTAACTTTTATTTTAGAGCCATCGCCACATATATGTTGAGGATCTTATTATATAGCAATTGCTCATATATTGGAATTATTTAAGTGTTAGCTGCAATGTTAGCATTATCTTTGTGTGATTGTAACATATGCAATTTTCTCTCTGATATAATTGACCGCGCACCTCCAGATCGCGTACAGAAGCTGAGGAGGATCCGAACTCAATCTAACTTCAAAAGAGTGAAAGGTTGTATAGTTATAGCAGTACGTTTATATATTGTCTTGTGATAGATGAGAGATGAATATGTACAGAATTAAAGGTTGTAACCTCGAGAAACTCTGACTTTTGCAACTGATAGTGGTTGACGAGAGACAGCTGCGCAGAGAGAGTGAAGCTGTTGAAGTATTTTAAACTGATCTTGTAAAAAGGAATTTACTACAGAAGTGAAATTAAGATATTACCTTATATTTTTATTGCTGATATGGAAGTTGTGCTATAAGACAGTGTGGCTTAACTATGTCTTGACCTTGCAGATATATGTGGAGTTAGCGAGACATTGCCTGTATCAAGCTCAATCAGGCAACAATAGAAAAAATATTCATAACCCCTTAAGGCAGTTCTGATGAAAAGGGGAACCTGGTGTAAACTCATTAGGGCGGAATTAGTTTATTGAAAGTATGTGTTGGTGGATAAGGAGTAGAGTATGATTCTCTTTGATATTTACAGATTGTTCGGTTCTTTGAACTGAGCCAATTCGTGCTCGAGAACCTAGGCACAGCTGAGTGCCTGATTGATGAAGAAACAAGACAATGCAGTTTTAAGAAGTGTATATGTTAGTGGATGCTGGTAGATTCAAATAATCTCTCTCTGTCACATATGAAACCAAAAGTGCACTTAAGGAGAAAATGACTGAGAGAAAGAAGCCTATATAAAAATACATCTCGTGTTTGATATAACTTTATGATGTGTGTAACAGTGGTGCGTTATTGACACGGATCAACTCAAGGAACAGTTCACTGTGCAACGACGTATTCTAGTCGATATCTATGAGTCACATTCACACGACACTTACCAGGTAGGCTTTTGCCACTACTTTGGAATCATAAAGTTAATTTTTGACGATAGTGACAGTGTGATGGTAAGAATAATAGATTTATATTATGAATAATGATAATTGGTTTAATTATAATAGTTTCTTTATCATGCCAAGGATTTAGTTTCATGCACTTTTGAAGGAGATGTGACAATTGATATAGAGGTAAGTAGTATGTAATTTAAGAAATGTATATAAGATTGGAAGGGTGGTAGAGGAAAAGTGTTATTTAGACCGATGTGAAGGTAATAATTGGAATGAAGTAAGTGTAGGTAGTGCCTGACTTATATTGTATACACAATGTAATTTGGTTTTGTGGGCCATATTATAGGCTCATAAACAATGAATAATTCTTGAAGAGAGTTTGAGAGGATATTGTGTTGAAGTGAGGTTGGTTGTAGCTTTTTAATTTTCCTTTTTAAGACGGTGTTTAATAATAAGTATATATATATATATATATATTAGTAAATGATATAGTTATATAATATATATAGGTGATGGTAGTGAGCTGAGGTGAGTTCTGACTTGATGATGTAAGTTATTGTTGGCATGAGTGAGCAATTTGGAACCAAGTATCTTAGGTTTATATATATATTTGCATATAATAGTTGATATTAACATTAATTTAATGCTGAAAATGTATTACGTTAAAATTTTTTTTTTGGTTAATGTTTGGTAATTATTTTTATTAGCTATGTTATGTTGCAAATATTAATGTTTTACTACCTTGAAATGCTATTTCCCTTTACTAGTATATTACTAATATATATATTGTATTTTCTTCTATAGCTAATAAATTAATATTATATGAACCATAATTATATAGAGGTAATTTTTTCTAATTAACTAAGACAGTCTTAATTTGCCTCTACCCTTGTTCTGAATAGCCTTATTAGTTATGTTACTATTCTTTGTTATTTTTTTTTATTATGAGTTCATCTAGAAATAATAAGGAATTACTTTCTCTCTAGGTCAATGAACCAACTAAAGAGATTCTTTTAAATTCATTGGATTTGAAAATAGAAAATATTTCTCTTGTTAGAAATGATGAATCATTCAAACCTTCAGATTTTTCTCTAGATGCTACTAAAGAGACATTGACCATATTATTTACATCAGAAATTAATACTGGAAGTGCAAAATTGAATATCAGTTTTAAAGGAATTCTCAATGACAAGTTAAAAGGATTCTACAGAAATAAATATACAATGCAAGTATAATTTACTTCACAGTTTTAATGCTCCATTTGATAACTTTGATTATTTATAGTTTATAAAACAGAGGAAATGAAGTCCGATATGTTTCAGTTTCACAATCTACGTGCAAGAAGGTGTGTTACATTGTAATATGAAGCAGTTACTCTCTATGAGGCTACGTGTCAGTATATGACACACTTTGACTTCAGAGTAGGACTTACATCTTCAGACTTGATGACAACTTGATGAGAGAAAGGTCATCATGCGGGGTCAACAAAAACTATCAGAATATTACCAGCACGAATACTCTCGCAAATCCAACAGCCTTCCCATCTAATCCAAGATCGATATTGTGAACAACTTGTTTTGTAGTACCATAGGAGTCGTTGTAAGATCCGTTACGTTTTGTCACAGAAGAGACAGAATAACTTGTAACGGAATTATTTTTCGAGTACAGAATAACGAGTAACGAAATTATTTTTTAAAGTAACCAGCAATTTAGTCCTTCTTTATCACTGCACACTGCACCGTATTTATCTCTGTTAAATGCCTATCCCAACAGTTGTGAATATCGATATTATCGAATCATCTAGTGGTAAAAAAAAAAAAAAAAAAAAAAAAAAAAAAAAAATAAAAAAAAAAACAAACTATACATTTAAGACCATCTATTAACCATTTTATATGTTTCCATTTACTTCCCACAATACAGCCATTAATATTCCCTATGGGGACATTTTTGGTTTTGTCTCTCGAGCAGCAGGAGATTTCCTTTTTATTTTTAAATATAAAAAAAAAGTTTTTCTAAGAAAAATTTTTAAAAAATATAAATGAAAATTTTTCAAGCGTTAATACTATATTATTTACTAGTACACCGTAATAATAATAATAATAAGTAATAATAATTAATAATAATAATAATACCTAATAATAATCAATCCCACATCACATGGAATTACTTTACTACTAATAATACAAAACAGATTTACTTAACACCGTAAAGATATAATTTAACATTAAAATAAAACTTAAATGTTAATAATTTTATAATAATTTTTAAATAATCATATCTATAGTTTAATTATTAAGGGTAATCAGGGTAACATATTTAAATATTTAAATATATCAATATATCAATAATATAATATAAAATGTACAAGCAAAGCTTTCTTTAAAACTTCGAAATTCAATAAAATCATCATTATATTCGCTTTGCAATCAAACAATACTATTTTCATCTATAAACTATATGTTTAAATTTAACTTATTAATGCATAATATTGTAATTAATACTGAATCAGTTTTATAAATAACTTTTTCTAAATTTTATGAAATATTTATTAAATAAACATATATTTATTAAGACGGGTACCTTAACGCAAATAAATCATAATCAGGTAAGGAGTGATTAACTACTTAAGGTAACCTATCCGTATACATACCATAGGCTATGCTATAGGATTTTGGGTTCTTATATTAGGACTTACTGGGCTTATTTTTTACTAATACTTTTTTTATTTATATTATATAACCCCAATGTAAATTAATTCAAAGTATATATAAAAAGTAAAAAATATAAGTTCTTACTCGTCGCTATTATTATATAATGCTATTTATATTTAAATATCTTTTATAGTTTATTATTTACTTAACATTATTATCTTACATTTTAATATTACATCACTATATATTCTGAAATGTTAATAAAATAATATCAAGTTATTTTTTAAATATATAATATACATTGGAATTTCTTTAAAAATTTATTTTTATTATATTATAAATATAATATATTTTCTATGTATGCTATATATTGATCATAATTATAAGCCATCCTCTATGAGAGAACACAACACTTACCTACACTCCTATTAGGGATTTACGAGACTGCCTCTTTCATGTTAAATGTGATTGTAAGTGAATAATCTTATTGTTGTGTAATCCGGTGCGATTATTATATAATGATACTTAATATCAGTCAAAATTATAATTATCAACTGACTCATTTTTTATATGTATTATAATGTTAGTACAATTTAAACATCTGAAAGGATAACTTAATAAATTATTTAGGCTAATATATTTGGTAGTATAGTATTATTTTTGTGATAGACGGGTCATTAATAATCTCCACTAATTACTAAGGTATCAGAATAAAGGTATTCAGTATATATAGACTAATATTAAGCTTTTTCACGACGAATTTTTAGCCCTTAAATCCCTATGAAAGAAAACAAATCAAAATACTTTTTTTTTGCTAATTCCCTTTTTTTTTATCGTAATTTCCAGTTTTTCGTATTCGCGAACATATATAAAAAAAATAAGAATGGTGTAACAAAATATAAAACAAAAACTTACAAATTGAAATAGTTCCAGTTGGCCCGTTTACAAAAAGGTCATTTTTAAAGTTAATTATTTCCGATTTTTATATTATTATAATTTGTGATAATTTATATATTTTTTAATTAATCTGGTTCCCACACATTTAATCATAGATCGCGCTTAACTCTAAATCACTTATAATGGGGTGACCTAGGATTTTTTAGGAAGGGTGCGGAATATTTTATTTTCCGCATTTTATCTTTGGTGTATGGGGTCCGGGCACGGTGTTCTTCCTAGGTCTCTCACTAAGCGAAAGCTTAACTAGGTATCTTAGGAATGAGACCTACACACTATACCAAAAGTGACATTAGGCCAACCCGCACGTCACGGTTGGTGCGTCCGCCGCGTCCGCTATCAGTCAGGAGTTGCGGCCGCATGGCAGTAATAATTTCCGAGTCAGTTTTCCCTAGCCCGCCGGTGCGCCCGTGACAGTATAGCGCATATTCCAGCGATTCCCTAGCCCGTGACTCTATGAGCATATACCGCATACGCACTTGAATGATGGTTTCAAATCCACTCTAATAGGTAATCTTTCATTCAGCCGAACGTTATGGATATGTGAAGCGTATGTCACGGTCCCCAGGGTTTATCGTGATTCTTACAAGTTAATATATTATTATACCTACATAGGAGAGTGACTACCTCATTCACTATAGGTTGATAATAGTAACTCTTCATGTATATGTATAAGGTATTCTATACCTTACATTCTAATACAATATAACTCTAGAGGCGACTCCACTGACAACTTACGTCATGCGGCTCTTATATCTCAGTGACCTACAGCACTGAGGCTTGTAACTTTGAAAGTGAACGCAATACAGTTATTTTTTATTTATTCCTTTTTGACAAGCTATTTAACATCGTACTTATTAGAGTCATTATACGTTTAAAATAAGATGTACGGATCTAAAATAATAAATACATTAGCCATTGCAGTAAATTACATATTATTACATATTTTTTGATAAAATAAATTTGTTATTTGTTAATAAAAATAAATTCTATATAAACGTTATAAGTATGTTAGTGAGTGGTTGCGTTGCGAGTTAAAGTGTGTGTTATGATAGTGATCGGTGTGAGAGTAGATGTTGATGTTTGATGAATGTGTAGTGTGTGTGATCTACGGCTGCCGTATGTGATGGATGTGATGGAGTGGAACTGGCTTTTAATTGTGTGCTCTATTTTAAGTATGTTATGGTGTGTCGGGTGTCCGAGTGCTGTGCATGGCCCATAATGTGTGGTTCTAAAAATAATACTAAATGGCAGGAGATAGAATCGGGCCAGGAAGCCTGTGTTCTTGAAAGATTAAGTCTAAGTACAATAATCAAAATATAAAAATAATATTGTTAATGTTATTCTTAAATTACCTTAAATTATACACTGTTTTTAGGTTACTAAACGCTTAATTTCAGGGCATTATTAAGGTAAAACTAAATTAATTTTATCAAAGTGATGGATTAATAAATTACTTAGTGTCTTCATATAGATTTAGAGATAATTTGGTGAGCTGTTAGATATGAGATGGAATAGTTATTGGATTGGTACTTACATATGCAAGTCACAGTTATTATTTCTTGCAAAAGCGAAATTCTTTGGGAAATGGTTTAAGTACAGAAAATGAAAATGAATTGACTCGGAGTTTATCTCTTATCTTTTCATTTCACAGAGCTGGTAATATTGCGGCCGCGGGGCTCGCCGACTGTAGAGAGCAGGAGCGGAGTGTATAAAGTACACTCTGTAAAAAAAATATGACGCCGCTTCGTGACGTGCACTATCGCGAACGCGCGGCCGGGGACGCGGCGGGAACGCCCAGGTTGGAGAGGGGTGAGGTCTGAGATTTTGGGGTGGGTCTGGTGCCTGAAGATGCCGCTTGTTGTTTTAGCTTAATGACGTGGGGAGAACTATCACTCGTATCTGATAAGATTCACAAGTAGGAGAATAATAACTCTTACGTATACGCTGACGCATTAAAAGTATATCTTATTCTCTTGCTTTCCATATACTGTTACAGTTTTTGTGAAGATTATACTCTTTTATATATAAATCATAGAATAATATGATCAAATTGATTCCTTGTACTCAAATTAATATTAGAATTTAACCATCTTATCTAGAAGACTTATTAGGAGTAATTAAGGTGTTTATAATATATAAAAAATTTTGAATATTAGACTCTACCGTCCAGTCTATAAGGCTTTATCTAAATACCAATTAGGCCTAGAACTATTAGTGCCTTTAGACGTGTTAGTTGTAATTTGCCATTTTACAGAAGAAACCATGGCTTGCGGTTTGAAATTAACTCTTATATGGTCACGCTGAAATTTCAAAGGCGGTTATAAATGTCCTGAAACCGGGTAGATATATTTTAGTTTAACTTAATATTTCCATTTTATATTTTACTATTTATTTCTCGTATTGAATGGAATTGTATTCATAAATTAGTTAATAATAGATATAATATAATTAAATATAATAGTAAAATAATAACTTCGAATTTATTTATATATAAACTTTTAGGAATTATTTTTTTATAGTGTTTATTGATCGGTTTTAAATAATATAAATGTTAATAAGTGAATAATTAATTTATGTGATATATATTTTAAATAATAATAAATCTTAAGATAAGATTTTATATAATAAATACATGTTATGTTAGCCGAGAAAAACTTATTTTGTTCTTTTTATATTTATTATAATTATGAGGTGCTTATAGAATGTAATTGTAAAGCTGATAAGTTAAATTAGAATCAAATACGTGAGCATAGCTTTGTGTTAATATAATATTGTAGTGGAGTGCTCATAGGGGTTGTACCTTATTTGATTATACTATGATATATTATTTGTATCTTAATAATGAGTAGGGGGTAGGGGGTAGGTATGAGGTTGGGTGATGCGTAAGAAATTATGTTTAAATGATAAGTGTTTCATTTTATTAATTTTTATAGGTTAAAAATGTTATTATTATTTTATACTTATGATTTTATAGTGATATAATGATATATAAATTGTTATATGTATTCAGGTCACTTGGTACTTCAGTAAGAATTTAAATATTGACATTATTGAGTTACAGGGTGAAAATTTTGTTTGGAGATAAGTCATGAAGAGATGAGAGATTGGGAGAGAGGAGTTATGGAGATGAGAAGGGAGAGAGATGGAGAGAGTAGGAAGATGCATATTTGAAGTGCTATGTTATTAATTTCGTTGGAGAACTGTTGAAAGTTTACTTATATGTGCGTCGCCTCTAACGACTTAAAAACACATGGGGTGTATAATATATTAATCTAATTTATTTACGTATTTAATGTTATAGGTGTTAAATAGTAAAGTTACTTACGTTATGAATGAGGACCCGTCGTCTTGGCTCGAAACGTTGTCCTAGTAAGTAAATTTTAGTGTGTTTATCAGTGTTAGTGTATGTTGTGTGAGTGCAGTATATTAAAATAGTAAATTTGGGATTAAAAAGTTATAAGTAAAAGATACTTGTAACTTTTATTAGAGATTTCACATTGAGTCTACAGTAAGTGAATTATGTGTTTATGAATCATGAAATTTGCTCTCATCTGTTGTATGTTGTGATGTGTGTGTATTATATAATATAAGTAGTAATAATTGTAAGTTTCATATGGGTATGTATAGTGAACATAGTGTTAAATATTATGTGTATGTTAATTAGTGTCATAAGTGTTTGTGTGGTTAATAAGGGGTGCATAGTGAATGTGTGGTTTAAATAAATAATTAACAATATGGACATGAATGTAAATAACACTAGTATAATAATAAAATAATAAAATTATAATTTCTTGAAATTTAATTTTAATTTAAAAAAATAATTTAACCTAAAAAATAAAAAAATACAATAAAAGTATTAAATACAAAATTAAAATAAACATAATGTTTAATAAAATATCGGTTAAAGCAGTAAAAACATATAAGTTAATAGCAATAACATGAGTTTAAAAGCAGTAATAAAAATGAGTTAATAGCAGTCATAACAGTAAACAAAGCATATAACTAATCCCTAGTTGTTAGGTATACTATAGACACATATCATGATTTACCTGATTATTACTGAGCTTTAAAGGTATTATAACTTTGATGAGTATTATTTTCCGCTCTAAAAATGCATGAAAGTTAAAGCTAGATAAAGTCACAGAAAGTTAATATAAGCAGTATAAAGCAGAAGTATTAAAAGCAGTTAAAGACTCAGAAAGTTATAGCAGATAAATAGCATAGAATTAAAAGTGCAGTAAAGCAGTAATAACAATGACATATTTAAATGGTCACTCCTTATTAATGATATTCACCTATCTATTGATTTATCTATTTACAATTTACTGCTTTTAGTATATATTGTTATGGTAATTAGTTTATAATAAATTATGTTGAAGTTAAAGTGCACAGTAAAACATATATAGTATAATAAAGTGCCACAGAACTATATAACTAATTCAGCAGTTATTAATATTAAACGTCAGTAATAACATGAGTATATATAATAATAGAAGTAATTATATACTAAGTATATAATAACAAAAGTATCTAAACATATTATATCCTTAGGTGTTAGGTTTTCACCTCATTATATAGATTTTACTAGTTTACTGCTTTTATTAGTATGTAATTGTTAAAATAAATATGATGCTGATTAAAGCAGTTAAAAAACATATAAGTATTAATATGACAGTATATAAAATCAATTAGGTATAAAGCAGTAAATACATGAGTTAAAGCAGTAAAACAAGAAATCAATAAGCATTACTAATATACCTATTATTAATATATATTATATACCCATATATATATATAATTACCTACTTTATATATACTAATTCTATATATATATATATATATTTAATATATAATTATTATATATATTACCATAATATATACTATATATATATAATATATATATATACTCATATATTATATATATATCATATCCTATAACTATATATTATATTATATATACCCTAGCATGTCCATATATATATATAATGATATATTAATATATAAAATATATATCATATTATATATATATATATATATATATATATGTTAGGAACGCTTTTCTAATTTTGTATATTTTACTGCTGTTAATGAATTGTAGGGGTGTGTGTAATAGTATTTTAGTATTTAAATTAAATTTAGAAGTTTTGTTTTTTTCTTCTAACATGCAATTTTAAAAATTTATATATAAATTAAAAAAGTACTTAAAGTTAAAAATAATAATAGCATTTATTCTCAGGATAAAAACACAATTAAAGAATGTAATTTGTTTTTAATTAAATGTTTAGGTCATGATTAAATGTTTATATGTCTTATTTTCTTTTTCTTGACAGTTTATAAAACATATGTATAAATTCCAAATGGAAGTGTAAGTGTCCATAGGTGAGTGTTATATGATTCATGTGGTAAAAGGTCAGGGGTTTGCCTCGGTGGTGAGAGGTCGAGTTTTATTTTGAATTATGACGATGGGGATTCGAGCATATAAAGCGTTAAGGCTATGGGTGGTAGGTAGTTTAGCACTATAATGGAAATAAGTTATAAGGATATGATCCATACAGGTCAGGATCTTAATGACTCATATTATAGCTAACAGTGAGATACTACAAGGCTAGCATCAGTTATACCTGGATGAAGCTAAGGTGGGATGGATATATAAATAAATAAACTACATTTAATTAAATTACATGAGTAGACTTTGTTTAAAATATAATAATTAAAATATTTTTTTTTAAACAAATTTAGGACTGGGTAATTAATTATTACACTCATAATTTATATATATAATATCCTATTATAACTTTCTCGAGTATAGTCAATAGAGAATAAATACAATTAAATAATGCACGGTAATATGACAGTTCTGTACCACGTGAGCTTATTATTACGGTTCTGAAATTCTAATAGATTATAGTTTCATCGATTAGGCGATTATCTCTAAATACTCGAGATGAAGACCTATAATACATACATTTAAAATGAGAAAATATTAAGTAATACGTAAAACAGTTAAACGAATTCAACATAAGTGGTTGATAGAGTAAACTACCTCAATAAAAATGATTCAATATAAAAAATTTCTCAATGTCTCAAATTAACAGTCGTAGGAAAGTGTAAACTACTTCAGAAATGATGGCCTAGTTAACAGTAAATACTGTATCTCTTCTCTATTCTTCATATTCTCTCTACTTTACTCTCATCTCTTATCTTCATAATAATATATTATCTATCTTCCTCTCTCTATTCACTCTATATATAATATATATATATATTATATATATATATAATATATATATATATATATATATATATATATAATATATATATATAAATATCCATCCATATAAGAAGATTATCCTGCAGATTAATACATTTTAGAAAATTGTGGTGTTTCTCTTTCTAATTGGTTTTGTCCTATCATTTTATTAATTAGGTTTGCTTCCTTAAATTAATAAAATAACTAATAATAATAATAATAATAATAATAATAATAATAATAATAATAATAATAATAATAATAATAATAATAATAATAATAATAATAATAATAATAATAATAATAATAATAATAATAATAATAATAGAGGAGATTTTTTAATTTTGTTATCTATCTATCTATCTGAGGATGGTTTTGAGGCAATTAATGTTTCTGATATTTTCTGGACAGGATTGTCTGTGTTAAACAGTTGAAACGTATTTGAGATTTTTTGTTAAATCGAATTTTCTTACTGAGGGAATATATTTTGGGGTTTTCTGTTTGCGTAGATTGCGGCGGGATATATTTGCAGTGTTTTTAAAAAGGTTGAATGAGTCGTTTATGCTTATTTTGACTATTTTCTAGGAAATTATTTGTGGTGGTTCATGAATAAGTCGGGAATTGTTTATGGAGTTTTAATGTTTGTTAATTCATTTAATTTTTTTCTTTGCCATTTTTTAGGTTTGTGAATTGTTTAGAGCTTTTTTGATTATAGTAGTAGGGAAACTGACACCGTGGGCTCTATTTCCACTTCGTAGTGGAAAGAAAAATCAATTTTTTGGATCAACCATTTCCTTATTTTTGTCTTAATTAAGCTTCCTGTTCTTTATGCCTTCGTTTCGTTTTGAGATTGATCGTGGATTTAGAAAACGAAATTAAAGAACAAGAATTCAGCAGTTGCAGTCATTGATAATTTGGCTGAAGGCGATATATATATATTACTATATAATATATATTATATATATATATATATATATATATATATTATATATATATATATATATATATATATATATATATAATATTATATATATATATATATATATAGTATATATAATATATTTATTATATATATATATATATCAGTGGCCGCTCGTCCATAGGACCTGCGGAACTGCAGCCCCCAAAAAAATTTCGAACTAAGCCACAACTACTAATCAGTATTTGTTATTTCCTTGGTAACTCTCTCGCTCTCTTCTCTCTCTCTCCTCTTCTCTTCTCTTCTCTCTCATCTCTTCTCTCTCTCTCTACTCATCTCTCTCCCTCTTCTCTCTCTCATCTCTCCTCTCCTCTCTCTCTTTTTATTATATTAATATATATATATATTTTATAAATATAATATTATATATATAGTATATTTATATATATATATATATATATATATATAATAATACTTTATATATAATATTTCCTATATTATATTACACTCGAGCTTCCTGCAGCCATCACGCAACGCGATCCGATCATAATATATCTATATATATTACGGTATATAATATTATATATATATATATATATTATATAATTATAATATTATATATTATATATCTATATTATATATATATTATATATATATATATAATAATATATATATATACTATATATACATATAAATATATATTGTGTATCGACATAACATACCGCAT
>JABUQX010069570.1:0-12500 GCA_015478945.1 Trachelipus rathkii
TCGATGCGACAGGATGACACAAAGCATTTATAATTCAGCAAGAGTTGAAATGTGACAATATTTTAGCCCATTCAGTGCTATAAGGAGTATAAGGATATTACTTGTTCCGCGAGACGCCTCACTCTCCACTCCTCAGAAAGTGACTGAGTTTACCTTTACTCACCCTTCTTTACTAAGGGTTTTGAGAACTTCACACTCTTATCCTTCTTACGAAGAGTGAGTTTTCATACAGGCTAGATTAGTTTAATCTTCTCATGTAGCTTCAGGAATTTCAGGCATACCAATTGTCACCCTCTTCAACTATCACATATATATATGCTACTGTAAAAATGTTTCTTGAGTGTACATTATAATTAACCTGAACACTATTACCTATATATATATATATATATCTTATTGGATACTATATAATATTCTGGGCATTATAGTATACATTGCAATATCTTATGCATGATGAATTTTGAAACGGTGAGTTTTATTGTCTCAAATTGATGAAGTTAGTATTAATGAGCAGATAATTAAAATAGATAGGTCAAGGATCGTATATTTTCCCCCCACCTCTGGAATAAATATGCTCTGAAAACATATTAATTACCAGGTTATAATTAAATAAGTTATAATAATAGATATATGTGACCGTGCATTACCACAAAGGTATGTTTACCTTTAAAATATATTTATACAAACTAACGTGAAAATGAAGACAGATTTTGATAAATTTTCATCTGCTCACTAATAGTGATTTCTATATTTAATGGATGTGTGTAATATATGGAAAATGGTTTTTCTCGATATATCGACTACACTCATTTCAAGATCTTGTCTAGAGGAAATGTCTTTGAAGAAACAAAAGGATTATATTTAATTTTTGATTAATAATAATTTTTTACAATATTATACAATTTATTTGGAAACTTTGGGTTCATTTATATTCGATACACGGCCAATATAAAATTAGTTAATATTTTGAGTCATTTATTTAATTAATATACTACAAAATAATTATTTAATTAATATATTATTATAAACTAACTAAAAACCATATTAATTGGAAACTCCTGATGTGTATGTTGGAAGAAATTGTTGTAGATGTATTGCATATTGGCTCTTACATTTATTACCATATCACATATAAGGCCCTATTTCTACTCATACCAGTTTATGGATTAAATATATATATTATAATTATATATATATATATATATATATATATATATTATATTATATATATATATATATATATATATTATATTTTCAATTTTTCACTTTCTTAAAACTCCTTGCTCTATTCTTATAACTATTATAAGTATAGTATGGTAGGTTTAGGAGGTGGTGTGTAATATATATATAATATTATTATATATATATATATAATATAGGTAATTTAATATTATAATATATATATTAATATATATATATAAATATATATATATATATTATAATATTTATATATTATATATATATATATTATAATATATATATATATATAATATTATATATATACTGTAATATATGGTTAATCATATTTATAGTATGAAATGGTACAGTATAATTAAAGTCTTCCAGTAGCATTAATTTTGACTCTTGTCTCTTACATGTATTCGTACGGTATTTGTTTATTCTTATATTTATTTGAGATCACAGTTTACAGTGACAACTTTTTGGAAGTATGAATACGTTAGTAATAATCATTATAGAAATTAGGGACAGTAAGACATCACGCTAGGGCATTAAACAGTCCCCTGTAATGTATATTGTATACGATATTATAATAGACTTATACATTATGTATTATTTATTATTCATTTAATATTATTCCTGTAGTTTTTAATATTATAGCATATAATATAATTATATGAAAATTACTATCTGATTTTTTTCTTTTTTTTTTTTATAATATTATAACTTAATGAGTTGATTAATTTCATTAATCAAAATTTATTTGTATGTTTACAGATTTAGATTAATATTGTTCTCATCCAACCTGTTTATCCATAATATTTATAACTTCTAATTATATTAAAAAAAACTCTATTAAAGTATTTAACCTTAAATTAGCTCAAAGATCTAATATAAAAATAAACATTGGGACATTACGTAAAAAAGAAAATCCCTATATCACCTAATAACAAGTCTAAATCATAGATAGTATCCATGAAGCGAAGTAATGAAAATAAAATTATAGTAATCACATAATATTATGCGGTAGTACATTGTCTTGTTGTGTTGTTTGGTGTAGGTTTATCCTTTTTTTCTATTAATATTTAATGGATATCTTGGAAACTGATGTATTACACCACTACATATATTATATATATATATATATATATATATAATATATACCTTTAATCTATAAACTTAATATCATTTTTTTCGAATGCTTCAACTACTGATTGGTTAATATTTTAATATTATATAAATCTCAATTGGTAATTATATATATATATCATAATCTTAGATTTATAGTTATAGTCATAGTTTGTATTATTATATTATATTATATTTAAGGTTGGAGATTGTTATTTAATTTATTATTATATTATATTTTAGTAATTGACTGAGTTATGTAAAAATAGAAGGTGGATAAAAATTAAAAATTGAACAATAGCATAATTATCTATGGTCTAAATGTAATCTACTCACAAAATAGATGTACGATAAGTTAAATATATTAGTACTCCTAGTATAGATTATTGTATTTATATTTTGAAAGTTAAAATACATTACCGAGACTTTAGGCGATAGATTGTATAGTGAATTAGATTTTAGTCAAACTCGTTCGATATATATGGGCAGGAATTTAAATAGAAGATATAAAAGAATAAAAATGATAGTCTATTAAAAATACTAACTTTGAAAACAGTTAAGGACATGGCTATAATCAAATTTAAGTGATTAAAAGGAGTAATTGAGCATATTTTATAAAAGGGGTGAAGGGTGAGAGAATAAAGATATAGAAATGTAGAAGGCGTAGAGAGGAAAATAAGGTCTTTTTTCGTAAAATTTTTACTATATATATATATATATATATACCTTTATCTACCTGGGGGCAAGAATAATATATTGTTGTCCAATCATAAAGTAACTATTTTTTTTTAATATAGTGATATAAATGAATATATCATTTCTAAAATCAAGAAATGGATTATAATATATAAATATTCATATTATAGTGTGTATATATATATGTGGAACAATTTAAATATAACTAATATAATATAATATACTAAGTTTAAATATTATATTATATAACGTATACTCAATAATCAAATATATTAATATATATAATAATTATAATATATTAGATTTTTATTAATTATAATCATAATAATAGGTGATACCTAATTTAGATAAAGAAAATGTTAATTAAGTTAGCATTATAGAGTACAATATTTATAAACTCATAATATTATTTTAATAAATTAAAAATCTTAGGTACTTGGTTATCATGATTGAAATATAATACTAAAATACCATATGAGTTCCCATTTTATATGATAACGTCAATGGTGATAATGAAATTATTTATTTTTTTATTTATATAAATACAAAGCCAAGTGGGTAGAATATATATGAAATAGTAATAATCTCAATGAGTAGTATATAGGCAAGTAATATATAAAAGATTATATATATTATAATATTTTATATTTCCTAGCAGAAACATTTAATTCTTATTAATTATATTATATTATATATTATTTATTATATTATTTTATATTATAAAATATATTTATGGAATAATTTTAATATGATACAATATAATAGGTTATTTAATTACATAATAGTCCACTTCATAGATTTTATATAGATTAAAAAAATGTGAATTAAATATTTTATAGTAATCTGAATATATAGTATTAAATAAGTGTATAGTATAATGCATTGATAGAAATACTCTAAATTATCGAATATTAACATATCTCTCCCTTTAAATTTTCCAATTAACTTATTTCTGATAAAATTATATATAATTTTTTATATTTTTATTATTTTTATACTCCTATTTATTAATTCTAATATCATTACACAATACCTGACTATTTCTTTCATGAGCCGATATTATCATATATATCTATTCTGATTATTTCTATATCTATACTATGCAGGGCACACAGCGAAAATGATAGGAGTGTATTATAAGAGGGATACGTATAAATCAACAATCAGAAGAGTAAACAGATCAAAACAGTAGGAACAGTCCGATAGGAATTTGTAACGTAAGTAGAATTATAGAATGGATTAAACCTCAATCCCTATCACCTACTATATACTTCACTACATTAAACGCAAATTCAAGTGATCCTTTTCAGCCCTGCAGGGTAAATAATGTATTGTATGTAGTGTGTGGTGTGTGGTTGTGCATCGTGAGAGTGGTGCTGTGCGTTTCAGTAGGGTAGCTTAAGGGTGTTACTGTGGGCATGGATGCTGGTAACGTACGCACTGTTGTCGTGGATAATGGATAACTTGGTTATTCCTTCTCACCGAATATATTTAGTGTTATATAAAGGGTCATTTCTCCTCACTCGCAGTCTCATAGCAGTCTGTTAGTCGCCAGTGGACAATAATCAAGATAACATCAATACTGATACGTAATAGAAAATTTTCACTTATAATTATTATTGAGTATTATTAAATTAGAAAAATTATTTCACTTATACTATTATTAATTATAAGATTGTTACTATATAATTATAATTACCATTCGCGATCATCCCTATTCATTATTCCACTTACTCTTTCATTATTATTTAATACTCATAATATATTATTATAAACATAATTAATATTTATTATTATTATTAATATAATTGGAGTTATTACTATTATTATTATTCACTATTATATTATTATTATTTTATTATTATTATTATTATTATTATTCATCTATTTATTCCTATTTTATAATAAATATCAATTTTTTAATTAATATTATACATTATCTCTCTTTTTGCTGTGAAGTGCGCGGATACACGTTGCGAATCGGTCACAGATAGGGTTGCGGTGTTTAAGGGTTCACCTGAACTATACCATAGTTTACAGAGTCTTCTAAACCTAATTTTTTTCTCACACTCACCCTATAAGATCAAGAAAACGCTACCCGTTTGAAAGAGAGTGGAGAGTGATTCCCTCACTTTGAGCCTGAAACTGAAACTACAACTTAATATTTTTTTTTTATATCCGTATATAAATTTTATATCTTTAATTTCAATATCCCGTATACTTCTTATTTACAACTCGTTTTCTTTTGGCAAACGTTACCTATTGAACATTAAATGCATTTTACTTTAATCTTATTCTATACATTCTCGACAATATTTAATCACTCTCTTTATTCTATATACCGTTTTCCTTATGTAACCGTGAACTTCAATAGATAGGTTTTCTGTGAATCTTTAATATTTAAATTTTCCACTCAACAAATTGCCCAGATATCATTTGGTCTCCTACTCTTTTACGCTAATTTCATCTAACTTTAGTATGATGTAACTACAGAGTGATGTGACGCTCGCTCATCACTAATAATTCATTCGCCGACTCCGGACTACACCGACTTTACTCTCGAACACCTACATTCCCTCATCCTTTCACTCGAAAATGTAAACCGCCCTTCCGCTCATCACGACTCTCCGACTCCACACCTCTAGAAACTTTTTAGCCTCCAAATCATTGTAATACTGAAAAGTGAAAACTTCAGGGTATCAGATACATAACCAATGTATCAGATCACATATAAGATGGTATAAAAATAAAAATATGTAAAGAAACATTTCAGCTAACATTTACAATCTCTGACACATGTCACGCGGCTCAAGCAAACCAGTTTATTGTGCTTCTAGATTGTATAGTATATAAACTATTGAATTTTATATCACAACAGGATAAACATCACTACTTCCCTAACATGTTCATGTCAAGTGACACAATTAAGTAAAAAGTCATTAGGAATCCACCTTTTTTTTTTTCTGGGCAAAAATTAATGATATACACTTCAATCTTCAATAATCAACAAAGTTCCTCTCACTACATTAATATTTTTTATGTTATTCTCATCTTACCACTTTTAAACAGTTCCTCTCATCACATTTAAAAAATCACTCTCACCATATATATATAAACATATTTATTACCATGATTTCACAGTTATAATTGAAAAAGTAAGTTTCATTAATATAATTATTATTATTATTTATATATTTAAGTTATATATATGATTTAATAATTTAATTTTACATTATTTATATATAATATAAATAATTAATAGTAAATAAATATAGCTAATATAATTATTATATAATGCTATTGATTTCTACCAAAAATTTTAAAATTTTCAACATAAGGGTGGATTGTTAATTCAATCGAAGAATGGACTTAAAACAGAGAAAAGAGAAAATACTTCATTAAACAGTTGGCCAGTAAGAAAATCATATCCACTCCTCAGAAAAGGGTGTCTTAATGCAATTAAACTCTAAATAATGAATATATATGGAAGGCTTTACAAGCTCCTATCCTTAGGAGATTCTAAATAATAAGTAAGAGTTTTTCGATACTCTTCCCTTACACTTTACTTTCAGAGCCTCTTAAGCCAATTATATAGCGCAGTGACCTTCCTCTTCTGGATCCTACGTGTAATTATATAAGAAGATGGCTTGAATAAATTTTGGCGCACGTTACTTCATTCCGCTTGCTTTCGCACACTTAATATCTAATTAATTCTACCGTTTTAGATTTAACCGAAGATGACTTCGATATTCTGACGAGTCAAAATTTTGGATTGCTACTGACCTAAGCTCCGTGCTCTCTAGAGTTATGTGGAAATATAAAGGATGATCTGAATGGGAAGTGTTTATTTTTTCTCTCTAATAACTTATAGTATAGAGGGTAATGAAAGATATTCGTTATAAAAGCTCTATCATGACATATATGCTAAGAGAGAAGCAACTCTTACATATTGAACCTCCAGGAAGGCTGAATAGGCTCTCCTCGCGTGGAATAATCGTGCGGATCTGTTTTGGCTTTGTGAGAGAATCACATAATCAGAAGTAGTAGAGATGTTATTTGATTGGTTTTATCGTGAGCTGGTTGAGAAAGTGCTTCTAAATGCAGGCATTGTATATGTGTCTTCGTATTTAATGATGAATACTTATTTATTATTTGACGAAATATGTGAGACAGTTAATCTAATATTTATTTGAGACATAGATTTACATGGGTCAAAATCATTATGCTCCTATTATTATTATTATATTATTATTATTTTAATTTAATCTTAATATATATTATTATTATTATATATATATTATATATTAATTTATTAATTTAATTATTATTATATTTGTTTAATATATATATATTCTATTAATAAATAAAAAAATGGTAATATTAATATTCAATATCTCTTATTTAATATATTACAAATATTCAAGATATATTAATGATAAACTTCAGTATATCTTCTAAAATATGTTTTTCCAAAAATATTGGAAGGAACAAATCTCTCAAAATCTTCTACAGTTAATTCACTAAAGAGGCATAAGAAAGAATTTCAACATCCTTACAAGAAAGTTATAATGTATCGCCAAATGATAGTATTTCAAGATACTCAACCAACTTCGATATGAACTAGGCAGACATAACCTCGTATTGATTTACATTGTAAGGTGATAGTTGTCAAGGACTTGTCCTTATTCAATGTCTAACTATTCTCATTATCCTATAGGTTTTCTTTTTACACCTTTAAAAGTAGAAAGAAAAAGAATTGGTTTGCGAGCTAATGTTCTATGCAAAACTTTAGCTCTCAAACTCGCGGAGTCTTTAATAGAAGTTAAATATTGAAATTGTTTCTTGGAATCTGAAAAGATATTAATAGAAATTTTTTAAGCTCCAAATATTTACTTAATGTAAAAAAGTAATTCACTAATTTTCTATATACAAATTATTATTAGAAATAAGTATACTTTATCTTATTGAGTGGAGACATGTCTTTACTATTATTCTTGACACGCTTTTCATTTGTATTCTTTTATTATTATTTAAATACTATTTATATAAAAACACAATTATATTATAATATGGAACTTTTCTTACACATATATTATATATATGCAGAACATGAGTATAATATTATTGATTTAAAATTAAATTTAACATTTAACCAAAGATTGAACAAGTCTTTGATTTTAAAATGATAAGAGTATTCCTAAATATAATTAGGTAAAATAAAGATTTATTATGTCTGAAATGGTAAATTATATTCCATCAGCTAACTAAATTCCACATCTCATCTTTCTTTGTTTAACGATTCTAGCATCATTCTAGCACTTGGAGCAGTTTTTCTGTATACGAATAAGAAGAGTAAACAATCAAATTATTGCACTTGTATAGAATAGTAGTTTTATTTTCTTATTTTCAACCGTTTTTAGCTTTCTTTATTTAATAGGTCATTAAACGCCCAACTATAATTAAATATATATAGAATATAATTCAGTCTCATAGTTCTGAACCATTCCAGTACTCTCCATTATTCTCTTAATTTTTATTTATTATTTATCTCTATTATTATTAATTATTTCACTGGGAATGTTATTTATTTATTTCCTCATCTCACAAATAGAATGTCAACAAGTACCTTGTCTCACTGATATATCACACTAGACCCTATGAACACGCGACAGTTGATGTAATACCGTCATTTCATATATTTATATTACTTATTCTGTAAAATTCCTCTCAATAGAGAATTAAAATCATACATATATTTTATTTTATTGGTATAGTAAATTATTTTTATTCCATAAGTTGCTTTGTACACAGGTAGTGTTTTTCTGCTGGACAGTGTTACTTTAGTATATGATTCTTCTCGTGTCCAGTATTATTTTTGGGTTGAATCTATCATGATTGAGCTCTTTACGTATGTAGGACCACAGCTTCAGATCGAGAGGTGCGAATTCCTCCAGTGGAGGCAGGAAGAAGTGGAGATGTGGATATATACATCGAGAACGCGTACATATCTACACGCACGGCGTATCGAGAGAGTGAGTGAGCAATTTACTTAGTGAGGAGAAGCTACGCCGTGTGAGGCTATCTTATTGGAAATTTTTTCGTGTTTTCTGAGAGTGCAATCTTTACTTAGTCGATTGTCCACCTTCTCTATGTGTAATTATACTCGCGCTCTCGTTTCGTGAAAGTTCTCTGCATATAGTACATGAGGTCAGATGAGTGAATGGTAAAACGCTATCATGGCCAAATCCTTAAATATATTGTGATTGTGTGAATGGTTGTTTGGTTCAGTAGGCTCTATTAAAAAGTAAATAATCGCTCATGAATAAGTTTTTAAGTTTAAGTGGTTAGACTCGATTTTTTATTTTTTATATCTGGGATTTTAAAATAAGTGTATTATTATGAAATATATACATATTCGTTATTGATTAGTAGGAAGTAAATTTACTTTCACTTATTAACATGCATATGATTAATGCACCATTTTAAAAACTTAAACCAATGTGGGAATAGGACAAAACCAATGTGGGAAATAGGACAACCCTATTCTTGATCTGGTTAAGAGCCGCGATGCCCCAATTTAGAGTTTGGAAGTGTTTTAAGTCTATGAAAGTAGGATGATATTAGAGAATGAGAGTGTTTCAGAATTTTCATGGACGGGTACATAAACAATTGTAGATTGCTCTTTGGTCTTCAATAAGAAAGTTGATAAGAGAAGAAGTGAGAAAATGTTGAAATGAGTTCCATGATTTACTTCTCTAAGGAGAACGGTTGTGGGTATAAAGCTTAAAAGATGCAACCAAATCCATAAATAAATTGAAGTTTGAGAGAGTTTAAAACAAGTCATTGAAAATTCGGACGAAAAGGTTTCGTCTCTTAAACTATATTGAGGAGCTTTAAGGATGGATTCACTTTGTGTAGGGGAGGCTTGCTACAAATCAATAAACATTAGGAAGAACTATATGAATGATATAAACTAATATATAAAATAAGTGAGAAATGAAGATTGTTAATTTATATTAATACTATATTTGATATATTATTATATATATAATAAATATACGTGGGCGTAGGGTTCAGGGAGGGCAGGGGGCATTGCCCCACCTAAATCTGTTGCGAAACTAGTATATGTGAACCTTAAGAATGTTTGCCAGTGATGTTTTTAAGGTGATTATTAGAGAAAATCTGGAAGAAAAAAGAATACATCAATCGATAGTACTGAAGGAGTAATTACTAATTACTAACGTATTATAAACATAATTTTTTTTTTTTATAGTTTAAATGTGTTTTGGCTTTTGATTTGGCTTGAAGTCAATTGCTGTGTGCTTTTTATTCCGCTAGCTTCTTCAGACAGTATTCTCAGCTGGGACTCTCAGTATGATGATAGCATTGTGGCGGCAGAGAAAGCTGCTATAGAGGCTCTGCAGAGATTTATAGCAGTGTATGATGAGGAGTTGAGGGAGAGAAGAATGAAGATTTATTTGAGTTCATATATTAGAAAATATATATATAATATATAAATATATATTAGTTCTCTTTGCCTCAATTTGAATTGTATATATATAAAAGGTTATATATATATATATGAGGAATCATTTAATTTGTTATATTGTAAATTTATTATGTGCGGATATTATAATATGTTTAAAGTGAATTGACAATCTATATTTTTATAATAAAAAATGAGTAAAAAATTAATACATTATTAATTAATATATAGAAATAGCACACACATATGGTAAATTATAGTAATTGGAAATTAGTAGAATCTAATAGTATTAAATTAAAGATATAAGACATTAAGTTACATAGTAGAATATAAAGATACACATTTTAGCTTTCTTTAGTACATCACATGCTTTAGAAAGTGAAATCCTGCTACGCTCATATGATAATATAGTATATATATATAGATATATTATATAATTAATATATATAATATCATAGAGATAGTAGATAGTCATATATAAACCACCTACCTGGATTGCTGTCAGTCATGAAAAGAGTCATGCTATAATATTAATCTAGCACATTATTACTGGACTTTATACTTAAATAAATAAATTTAAATAATATAATTAACATAATAAAAAAACATATAATAATTTGGTCTCACTGAAACTATTATATAACGATGACGCACTTTCTTCTATTCTCATTGCACACACTAACGAGGACCATTAGAGTGATATTATTTTACTAGCTAAACATAGAGCTTACATATCATGATGTTAAAATATTTTATTATATATTATTATATTATTATTTAATTATTAATTAATTAAATTATTATATTAAATATATCGGGTGATTTGTGGCTTAATTGGATGTTGAATGATATGTAAATACTTTCTTAATGCTTTGAATTAAATTTTTGATGTCTTTCGAGAGAGTTTCTTTGCTTCATAAACACTCTCAAAATATCAACCAGGGTTGCAGGGAGGTCGGAGTCGAGTCGTAAAGGAGGTGCGGGGCCAGTCGGTAGTTTTTGATACAGTGAGTGTTGGATGTCGTTGATGTCGAGGTAGTACGAGAGTCTCGAGTTAAATACAATTTGTAAGAAAATTATACAATTGAAAATATCAAATAGTCGGAAGTCAAATGATCCAATGTGAAGATCGTCATCGTCGGAAAAAATTGATAATTTATAATATAGAACGCGTCGGTTATATACGAGAGAAGAACACTCAGTATATCGGTATTGAGAGTGAGTCATACAGTGTGTACGATCGGAAAATTGAAAATAAGAAAAATATCAGAAACCAAAAAAAAGATATAATAAAAAAACTATAGATAGAAAATCAATGTATAGATAGTGAGATCTATCTCATATCTACAAAAGTTATCAATCTACTCAGTGTTATATCATAGAGAGACATCTACACTCTACAGAACTCGTTATCATCAGAATGTGTACGTAGATATACTTCGAAGATTCTCTATTATACAATCACCAATAATAATATATCATATATTATGGTATTGTCATTACGCATCTACTCGCAATTCGGAGCCCGAGCCGCACAACGCACCGCACCCGGTGCCTCGTCCAACCCTATTTTCTACACAAGGATAAAAAAAAGACTTATTACCTTGATTGTTAACAAAAGATTATCGGAAGATCCACAGAGTCGCATGACACAGGTCCCTGGATCGATCCCTCATCCGGATTCTAGGTATCAATCACCTAAACCAGTTCCCCTCCAAAAATTGGCCACTGCCAGTGAGATCTTGAATATAGTTATGCAGAGAGTATAAAGAACGGATGATAAACTAGAGGGCAGGCGATATGGTATCGACATCTTTATTGCTTCTTATATATGATAATCAGGGTCATTATAACTCTTATATAAGGCAATCATCATCATCCTTATAACTCTTTATATTTACGGTAATCAGCATCTTTATAACATTTTATATTCTGCAATTACCATCCTTATAACTCTTTATTTAAAGCAATTAACATTCTTATAAATCTTTCTATAAAACAATCACCATCC
>JABUQX010069570.1:22500-41620 GCA_015478945.1 Trachelipus rathkii
ATTTCGAACATGCCTCCGATTCACGTAGTGCGTTTGAATAAAGTGGACTGTCAAAAGGCAAAAAAACTTGAGAAAAAATAGATAAAGGATGGTGATCCAGACTAATAAATGCCAGTGAAAGAACATTAAGAAGATTGAGCATAGCGGTCAAAGTCTGGAGTCAGAAAGTTACGATAGAGGAAGAATGGAGAATGTGTGGAAAAGGCATGTGGAACGAACCCCTCCCAATGGGAAAGGGGTTTTATTTACGAATTGAAGAGTTCAGAGAGCAGAGGAGAAGAGAGAGAAGAGAGAGAGAGAGAGAGAGAGAGAGAGAGAGAGAGAGAGGAGAGAGAGAGAGAGAGAGAGAGGGAGAGAGAGAGAGAAGAGAGAGAGAGAGCAGTAATAGTTACCCACAAGACAAAAAAATCTCTAGACACACCTTTTCGAGGACGGAAGTGTGGAGTGGAACACCCTTGTTGTGGCGAGTGTAAAAACTCATACAAGTGAGGAGAAAACCCCTACAGTAAGAACATTTTGAATGGTGTAAAGAAATTTCTGAAAGCACCTCAGAACGAAGGTGGGCCGGAGCACCGGAATGATGTACACACAAGCACCGCACCAAAAAATTTATCTTTTTTTTCAACCGCATGCGATGAATGCGCATCGCACACATCCACAGCGCACTCCCAATCTCGCGGCAGCACTTTTAATTTTTTTAATCACAGCATACACAACTACTAACCGGAAAAATTGGACGTCGACCCGGCGACCATCGCACCGCGAGCTCCGCACCCGCAAGTCACCGGCCGATGCCGCGGCCAAGATCGCCAAACCACCCAACCTCTAAGAAGCTTGCCATACACTAAAGAGAAAGGTAATGGTGATGAGTCTAACTTAGGGTCATTGAAAAGAGAAACGCTAAAGATATTTAAAAAACATGAGGAATGAATTGAATTGAATGTTTGGATGACTAATTTTACAGTTGTGTGGACAGATTAATCGTTGAAACCAATAATGAGGAATTGTGTTTATTGGAGAATTTGAGAACTGAATTGGAAAAATTGAGAATCATATTATATATATATATATATCATTATAATATCTTATATGAATAATTATAATATATATATATATATATATATATATATATATATATTATATATAATATATTATAAAGTCACTATGGTTAGAGAGTACTATATAGTGATATATACTAAACATAATATACTATACGTATAACGTAGTAAAAATACTATTATAATATACTATATATATATTATATATAAGGTTATATATATATTATAATATATAATAATCATTATTATATATATTTATATATAATAAGTATACGTTATATATATATGTATATATATACGGTAATACATATATATATATTATATATTAGAGTCTGTATTATATTATATATTATTATATATATTATATATATTATATTATAATATATATTATATATATATATATATATATATATATATAGTATAATATATATATAATAATATATAGTATATATATACTAATTATATATATAATATTAATATATATATATATATATAATAATATATTATCATATATATATAGGTGGTAACTTAAGTATAGACGTATGACTCTATAATAAGGAGGAATCGAGACGTGTAACGATGGGTATCACAGAGACCTGTATATAGCTAAATTGTTATAAGTGATAATGAGAGGTTAAATGATATTATAGTATATATACTATAACCTAAATCCATAGCTTATTTTAAATTTTAAAAATATATATCAATATTAAAGAACGTATTTCTTTATTTATAAAAAAATAGTTTGAAATTTTAAATTATTTACATTTTTAACAAATACACGTACATACACTACAATAATACATACATACAATACATACATATCATAATGCATGACATACTAACACTTACACAACATATACATACATACAATACAGTTAGGTGTGGTGAAACGGAAGGGAGCTTGAAAAATTTCCTGTTTGTGTTTAAGGTTTAGTTAAAGAAGTTTAACTGAAAATCTAAGGCTTCTTTATTCTGCTTCCTTGCATAACAGTTAATATAAATAATATATATATATATATATAGTATAGTATATATATATATATATAATATATTATATATATATATATAATGATTAGTATATATGTATTATTATATATATAATATTAGTATATATATACATTATATATATATATATATGTATACTATATAAGTCTAGGTGCGGCTTTTTTGGGGGAGGCGCACGAGTAGACAGCAAGGACGTGAGTGGGAGAACGCGCAAGCAACGTTGTACGTTGCCATGGGAATAAGCTCAGCATTATATTTTTTATATATAAGTTATAGACTATATATATATATCATTATATATGAATATGATATATATAACGTGAATTTGCTGCTGTATATATATATTATATATACATATATATATAGGATAATTAGTGGTGTATTAATCGATAGATCGTATTATTAAGTCTGAAAATATAGTCAAGAAATCTCATTAAATTCCGGAAACTAGAAGAGTAACTCGATGATAAGCCCACCGGGACGTAAAATTTCAACTTGAGTCGCTTTTAAATATTAGCGGATCAGTGGGTCAAAATTTGTTACTTTCTCTGGAAAGTTCAGAAAACAATTCCGTGTTCTTTAAATGTCTAGGCACCTCTGGTAATTGCCTGCCGCTCTAGTTAGCAGTCATTTTTTAAAAAAAATTAATATTAAATTTAGTGCAAAAGATATGAATTTTCATATATATATACTATATATATATATATATATTATATATTATTTATTATAAATATATATAATATATATATTATATATATATATATATATATATATATATATTATATATATATATATAATATATATATTATATATATATATATTATATATAATATATTATATATATATATATATATTATCATTATATATTATTATTATTATATAGATTAGTATATATACTTATATATATATAATATTATATAGTATATAATATATAATATATAGGATATATATATTTAATATATATATTATAATATAATATCATATATATATATGTATATATATATATATATAATCATTATAATCATTATAATTTATATATTACTATATAGTATATATAATATATATATATATTATTATATAAATTAATATATATTAATATATATATATATATAGTCTATATATATGTGCTACGTAATATATATAGTATATTAGTATATATATATATGGTATATAGTTAATTTGCCTACTCAATAATTTTGACCACGCGAGGCGGCCACTGATATATATATATTATAATTATATAGTATATATATATATATAATATATATATATTATATATTATATAGTATACATCTTATTATATATATATATAAGTATATATATAAGTATATATATATATGTATAATAATATAATATATAATAATATTATGAATATATATATATATAATATTTATATAATATATTATAATATATATATAGTATATATAGGTGAGTATATATATTATATATAATAATATATATATAATATATATTATTATATTATAGTAATAATAGTATATTATATATTCAGGCGCGGCTTTACGGAGGAAGCACAGGAGGCCGGGCCTCGGCTCTAAATATAATTAAAAGTAAATAAAAGCAACAAAGATTTGGTTAAATAAAAAAAAAAAAAAAGAAGAATTTTATATTACAATGATATCTAAATTATCAAAGTTGTCCAACCAAAGCAAATTTTGGTTCTCATTAAAATCTAAATATCGTCGATGTTTTAATTCTTCCTTCAAGGGCCAGATAATTCGAAAATCTTGAATCACATCAGCGTCCACGGAATTAATTCCGAAAACGCCTTTGCGCAAAGCTTCGAATACGCAACACAAATTTAATTTATAATCCCAGTTTGGACGCGACAGTGTTCTTTCACCGCTCTCCGTGATAAAATTTATCGAAATGTTTTTCTTTAACGGGTATCGAACTCCCAACCGTCGAATATTCTCGCTTCCAGAGCTGCTGCTACCGCTGCTGCCGCCGTTGTTGTTTTCACTATCGATGTCGTTATTGCCTCGTGCGCTGATGTTACTACTGTAATTGGAACGGCGATAAAGTTGGCCAGTTTCGGTATCGATGCTCAAGAAATTTTTCCACGTTTTACGCCCGCAACACGTATCGCAACAAAAATGTAAAATTTTTTTGAACCAGAAAATCTTATCGTAAAAGTTTACGGTTCTTTTTATTAATTCGCGATCTCTTACAGTCGCGTCGTCGTGGTAAATGTATAATTCTCGATAGGGATTTTCTTCGACCACATTCTCGATCTCCGAGGGCCGAAAAAGATTTTTTTCGAGGCGTTTTAAATCTTGCGTGAAAAAGGCGATGGTCAACGTGTCGCGACAACCAACTCTTTCGCTTTCTTCCTCCTCGCGGGTATTAGGCGCGACCCATTTTTCAATAAATGCGTCGTTGGCGCGCTTGATAATCGAATCGATTAACTCCAGCGCCCCTTTCAGATGCGCTGTTCGCGCTATTTCGATGCAGTGACCGATCAGACTGGAGTATTCATCCGAATGATCGCAGCAATAATTGACCAATGAGGTATCGGATTTGTTGGAATCTGGAACAATTTTTATTATATTTTCGTGAAATATTTCGCCGTTTTCTCCCGTGACGCACGGACAGTTTTCGTAGCCTAAGAAAAATTCCATTTTCTTGTAAACGAAGTTCATTAGAAAACGCGTTTCCGGATGTAGTTTTATCGCTAAATCGTATTTTATCGTCGGCGCAATTACGTCTTGATCGACTCGAGATTTTAATCGAGGAAACAACTTTTTCAAGATGTCTTCTATAATACAAGTCTCTACTCTTTTTCTCCTGCTCCCAACATCTACTCGCAAAATTACCTCTCTTCTACAACCTTTGGATTTAATACTGATGCTTTGAAGGTCGAAATAAATATGCGAAGTATCGATCAATAACTTTCTAAACACTAATTTATACCGTTTCGAAAGATTGTCCATCAAGTGTGGCAGAAATTTCGCGTTTTCCTTTTTAGGTAAGAGAAACATGATTTTGCGAGAATGCGGAACCGAAATAACGAACGGGATATGCTTCGCTGAAATATTAATGCGGTTTATTCTTCCGAAACTATTAAAAACTCGTTCCAATTTATCGACAATTTCGAAATATTTCAAAATTTCCATCCATAAAGCTCGCTTAAACTTCTTTTCCTTTCTTTGTCCTATGTGCAAGCAATACAATTCGTAATCTTTTATCTCTAATAAAATCGAATCGTTTTTCTTCTCCGACACCTCGCCATTACTATTATCAGCGTCGTCGTCGTCGTCGTCGTCGTCGTCGTCGTCGACTAGCATCGGCCTCGCGAGGGGTTGACGATGAAGGTTATTATCTCGGTCACTATTAAACTTTTTGTCAATATCGATGAGGATATTTCTTTCATTATTTTTGGCAAACCCGTGAAAACGGTTCGCTAAATGGGGTAAAAAAATACGAAAGTGCACGTCGCCCCATAAGCGTATGTTCATGTTATACGTTTTATATCCTCTGATGAGCGACATCCTTCTCTCCTTTTGTCTACTTTCTTCGCGATTCTCTTTATGGTTCGAATATGAAATGCGTCTGAACTTTATACGTTTCTCGAATATATAATAAAATTTTATGATAAATAAATTTTTAAATAGCGAAGGTTAAAAAAATTTATCGTTGATAAAAATATTGTTTTTGGTAATCGATGAGTAATACTGCGCGTGCCAGCAATGTAACTTTTTAAAAATTATTAATTCGAATATAAAATAAAAAAAATTGAAAAAAAACAATGATACAATACGTGAATACCTTATTATCAATTCTTTACAGTCTTAGATTCCGTAATTATTTTTTTGGGTTTCCAATAAAAAAATATAAGGAAAGAAAAAAATTTATTTTGCACCATCTCCGAGAAGTAAAAAGTAACGTTATTTCGCTATACGATCGAACCGTAGGGTTGACCCTTAAGATTTTTTTACGTTAATTTTTAATAATTAGTCATCCTAATAACTCAATTTTCTACGATATAATAATTTTTAGAGTACCTAAACTAAAAAAAAATAAAAAAACAACGTACTACCGGAAACGTTGTTGTATTTTAGTGACGTTTCGTAAAAGCCCAAAATAAATAACTTTACGCGTTTAGAACAGATTCATTATGTTGCTTATAGCTGGTAGCAAGAAAACGAGCCTCAAAAATACCAATTTCAGGAACCCTAAGATAAGGTGGTAGCACGAGAAAAACGTTCCCTTTATTATGGGTTTGTGCCAAAAATTTTAATTGATTGTTCCCTTTAGAAATTTTTAACACCGAAAGTAAAAAAAAAACGGAATTTAGGCCGGAAACTAGCATGCCTAGGTTGAAGATGCCATGTTGCCATGTTTATATTTTCAAAACATCATGACCAAGCTGGTTGAAACTATTTTTTCTTGTAGTCCTTACTACGTTGTACTATTTGTTACTCTTTGATTATTCTAAGTACGATAGATATTGATTTATTTAGTACCAAATTGGCCATTTCCGACCATCAAATAATAGCACAAATTTTAAAATTCGGAATGTTTTTTCACAGATTCTAAAAAAATGTACTAACTCACTTACTAGTTAAAAACTTCAATAACACAGGAATAATTTGAGATATCGTAAAACTAAAATCAGTCCCTTTGCGTAAGGTGATGGAACAAAAAACCGTTCCCTTTATTATTAGTTTTGTGCCAAAAATTTAAATAGATTGTTCCATTTAGAAATATTTTTCACCAGAAATAAAAATAAACCACGGAATTTAGGCCGTAAACTAGCATGCCTCCATACAGTAGGTCATAGCTAATTAATAAATTGAAATTGCATTTACGTATGACCATTATTTTTTTTTTCTACAAATTTTTAAAATTCACAAGGTAACGTTCCCTTTAGTGCGATTTTATTATGTGTTTTGGCACAAATTTGATCTTCTTGTTCCCTTTATTAAAGAATTTAGGCCTGAAATTTCCCGGTGAAAGATGCCATATCGACAGGCTTATATTTTTTAACCTGTATGACCTAGCAAGTTAAAATTGTAGTTTATACTAGTCCTTACTATGTTGTACTATTTGTATCTCTTTAGTTATTTTTAGTATGAAAGATTGTGATTTCTAAAGCACTAAATTGGCCATTTACAACCTATATCCATAGGCTTACAATCTCTAAATTTTGAACATTTATAAAAAGTTACAAATTACCATTTTTAAGGGGTAATATCTTTCCAAGTACGTGTAGTAAGGGGCTGACAATTAACATTTTATAGTCCCGTATACGTTTTTTAACTTCTCTCTCTTCTCTCTCTTCTCTCTCTCTCTAGATATATATTGTATTATATATATATATATATAATATTGCTCTATATTTATATAATATTACTATATATATTATATATATATTATATATATATATATTTGTATATATAATATATATAAATATATATATATATATATATATCATTACTAATTTATATATATATATTATATATATAATATATATATATATATAATATAATATATACTTATATATTATATATATATATTGTCGAATTCCACAACCACCACTATGCTCTTGGTAACGACAGCGGCGCGTTTTGTTCTAACGTGGGTATCCCCAGTAGGCATAATCCACAAAGGTACACATAAAGGTGCCTTTTTCATTTCAGACTTTGTTGATTTTGAATGCACATATCTATGCTTTTCCTCGATCGGCAAATTATACTGCAGCTGCTCTTCATTTTTTTGTAAGATGGGAGTTAAAGGACTGTATAAAAGCAACTGAAATTTTAGTTTGTTAATTTATTCATCATATTTGGTTCATTCTGAAAATTCGGATTTGTTTGGAGTGAATCAGCAGAGGTTGAAATTAAGCACATAAAATAAACTTTCACCAATTTAAATCATCCAATAAAAATCATACATCAAAGTCTAAACAGGGCAAAAAAATATTCATCAAGAAGAAAAATAACACACACTTAATTTATAACATTTAATTACCATAAACAAACTTTAGTAATAAATAGATAAAATTAAAATATAATATTAAAAATTTAAAATATGATATTAAACCAAATAGTTGTAAAAAATTCAAACCCCAATGAATAAAATAAGGGATGTGCCTTATATATATATTAGTATATATATATATTAAGTATTATATATATAATATATAAATATATATATATACTAATATATATATTATTATAATATAATATATATATATATATTATAACTTATTTATATATACTATATTTATATATATATCATTATATGTATTTTAATATAATACTATATATTGTATACTATATTATCTCGACATCATAATATTATATATATATTATATATATTATATATATCATAATATATATTAATAGTATATTACCAGTAGATTTTATTTTTATATCCATATGCACATATACAAAATTGATTTCTATGCATTAAGTTTAGAAAAGAAAAAACTTTAAAAAAAATGGGGGGGGCTGTTTCGCAAGTAAATGTAATTTTCAAAATTTATTTATCACCCATCTTGATTTTTTCCTTTCACAAGTTGAAATATTTTTTTCAAATTTATTTTGGTAATATAAATGAATTTTTTTATCATATTCCGGAAAAAGAGTATTTAATATTGGTTTATTATCAAGGGATAAATAGTTAGAAACTATAAAATCTAAAGAATTTTTTTGTAATTCTGAAATGAGGAATTTTTCGCCTAGGCAAAAGAAATAAATCGCGCTGTTTATATTTGTGTAATCTCGCCCACACAAGACTAAATGATTTATTAATCGAGATATGTTAAAATAATTCGCTAAACAAAGAACTTCAGCGAAATTACTCGGTTTTCTAATAAAATCTTCCTCTATTTTACCGAAAATTAAAAATAAGAGCATAGCCGTTACAGAATCTACGCTCACATTATGAAGTTCATAAATATTTTTGTTGACGCTCTCGATATTTGATATCCTTGAATGAAGTTTTGTCATTGTTTGGAACACGTCATCTTCATCAGTAATTGTTAAGGCCATTCTATTTACGACGAAGATCGATTGAATTTGCTCTTTCGTCTTTTCAACTCCATTCCCAACTCCGTATAGAATAAAGCAATATCTAAGTATATTTATTATATAGTAAGCCCTATCGCTCACTTTATATTTACCTCCTCTGATAATACTTAAAACTCTCGTATATATATTAATACTCTTACTTACTATATATAGTTATTATATACTCAACTATATATATATTATATATTATATATAATATATATATAATATATTGTATATATATATAATATATATATTATATAAATATATATATATATATATATATATTAATATATATTTATTAAATATTATATTATATTTTTATATACTAATATATTACGTAATAATATATGTAATATATAGTATATAACTCACTTAATATACTACTATAATATTATTCTTATATACCATGTGATGATATATGTAATATATATATATCTCCTACCGGTATTATACTATATATGTATACTATATATATATTATAATCTATATATTATAATACCGTACTATATATATTATACTATATATATAAGTATGTTTCACGTAGCTGTATTAAAATATATATTTTAAATAATTTTAACTCACCCGTGTGTTTCTTAGAAAGCGAAACAAATTTATAGGCGAGTCACCGTCGAAAAAGTCATTCATTTCTTCGACGCTTCTAGTTACTTTCACACAACCTTCGAGTGACATTTTTTCCTCTTTGCAGCTGCTAAGAAACACTTTTGGAAATTTATTCGTTTTTACCAACAAAGACCGCCATCTAACTAGTTCGAGGTCTCGGTGAATGAGATATCCAAATTTTTCATCCACCGCGTCGTTATTTACGTCAACCGTGAAAAAAAAATTATTCTCATCCGTGGTATTTAATGATTTTGCGACATGTGTAAAATTTTCTTCGCTATAGGGCCTTTTTTGTCTTTGGAATATTCTTTTAAAACACTTAATTCCTTGGAGCGACATATCAGTAGAAAAATTCATCGGTTTGTGAACCTCCCTCACTTTTACTTGCATAAAATCAACGTGTCGCTCAACAGTTTCGGATACGCCCACCCCGAGCTTTACTATCACGAAGCAATTATAATTCATATTTCTTTCTTTATGAGTTAAAAGGAACGTATAAAATTGGTCCATCAATTTTCTCCTTTCGCCTTTGCGCGATATTTCTGTCATTGATAGCGACGATTCTTTACCCTCTGGCGTTGCAAAGTGTTCGTCATTTTGTGATCTTATGTCTTTCACTTTAAACGAGCGTAATTTTGAGTGATATAAAGTTGGAATTATATTTACCTCTTCAAAATAGTGCAAAAAGCTCGGTGATCCAAATCTTAAAAGAGGCTCTAATTCTTTAAGACCCTCGTAGAAATTTCCTTTATTTTGGGGATTTTTTGTCGAACGAATCGTAATTTTGAGATGATACAGACATCTTTTCAGTTGCTTTCTTATAATTTCATTGTTTTCTTTTTTGGATGAGTAACGTTTTATAGCGGGTTTAAATTCCACGTAGATAGAGACATTATCGCCTTTTTTATGAATGATTAGTCTCATATCTACATCGAATGGTGTAAAGACATATTTGGAAATTTTTACAAACTCCTCTTTATCGAGATCCTTAAAAGTTATAAAAGTTGAAGCCCTTTCGAGTTCAAAAACGGAATACGATATGAAGCAGCTTTCGTCGAAGCTCTTATGTTGATCACCGACTTCATCGACGGCACTTTGGTTAAGGTTTTTGTTATAATTATTATTTTTATTATTATTATTATTATTATTATTATTATTATTATTATTATTATTATTATTATTATTATTATTATTATTATTATTATTATTATTATTATCTTGTTGATTATCCACCGATTGTACGACACATTCACCTTGATAAATACGTTTCATATTTTTTTTCCTGAAAAATAAAAACAAGAATATTAATAATAAAATAAACAAAAAAAGGATTATAAACACCATTACATTAAATTGGTTAGAAAGCGCTTGAAGAGCGATTTCTTCCATCGTGATTTACCTCGCCTCACCTCGACCGAGATTGATAATCAAGAGGGTGGAATCATCGGTTTTATACCGTTACGTGAGGTAATTAAATTTTGACCCCGCCCCCTCCTTTATGATCCTTAATGTGATAATGTGCGTCCTCAGCGCCGATGCAGCTTACTGCTGTTGAGTTATTTGTGGCGAATTTGAAGCAAACGCGCGGAAGGGAAAAGGTCTATAAACTCTCAGCCGCTTCTAACCGAATCTTTTACTCGCGCTTATAAGGCACGTAAATGTCGAACGGGTCGTGTATAAAAATAAAAAGGCCTTTAAATAGATTTATCTAAAGAGGACACGGAAGTTTATTTAGCATTCGCAGTTCATCGACCGACTACCTAAATTTTAACCGTTATAAAATTTTGCAATCATAATCTGTTTATTATTCGCTGTAAAAGAGAAAATAAAACCTTCAACGTTCGATGACTTCTCAATTCAATCGCGATGATGGCCTACGCGGAAATAAATATTTACGAGGTTGATTTTAACGAAAATCGCCATTCGATAGTCGAGTTCACGGCGCCTATATTTATAGCCGGTGATAATAGGAAAAAAAAGCAAAAACTTTGGTTCGAGGAAAATGTTGACGTTTGGAGACGGGGAACGGGTGGAGACTGGAAACGAGTGGAGACGGGGAACGAGTGGAGACGGGGAACGAGCGCGGATCTGGACGGGGGTCAGTTCTCAAACGGGTGGAGACGGGGAATGGGTGGAGACCTGGAAAAAACTCGTTTTTTTAATTGCGCAAAATAAAATTACAGTATGATGCGAAATTATGGGGCCATAGGCCACCGAACTAATGAATACGAGGTCGAGTATTCATTTTTCCTTTTCCTAAGAAACGACACTATGAAAAAGTGACTCCTCATGGGAACTAGACCTCGACCGTTTTCATTGGATCAGAGTGAAGTGTTTGAACGATTTTATATACGAATATATGTTGAAAATTACCTTTTATCGGGACAGAATGAACAATCCATAAATAGAATTGAAATTTAGTTTAGACTAAGGTAAAATAAAAAAAAATCCGTTAATTTCATTTATTTTTTAAATAAATTTTTGATAATTGAGGTTGTTGATTTTTCCCTTAATTTTACATCCTAGACAATTGTAGTCTAATGTGAGCAAGTTTACAGAGAGACTCGGATGTTTATCGTCGTGATCAAAACAATTTAAACTAACGTAACATTTTTCGGTTGGACGGTTCCGTAAATTCCTTTTCCCCGCCGATTCCAGGGGTAGCATCAATTTTTCAACAATACGCCTTTTGCTGATACCCACTCGTTTCCATATACCTTTCAGCAGCCTATTTCTGTTCTCAAAAGAAAGAACTGAGACGTATTCTCGAGGAGGGGGAGAGTCGTTCGAATCTTCGTTTTTACTATCGTTTTCCTCTATTTCGAAGAATTCTGAAGCCGATAAAACTTTCATCGAGGCGCGTTTGTTCACGTCCGTCACTCCGTTCTTTTTGTTATTTTCTTCTGCGATGGAAATTTTAATAATCGTCTCATCACCTTCACCGAAGAGGTTTTGATTTTCATCTTCGCCCAAGTATTTGGCAATTTTGAAACGAAGAATTTTCAAAATTGGAAAAAGACATTCGTCGCAAGAATATAACGAAATAACATCGCGCATGTCGTCATCTTCCACCCTATCATCTGAGGCAAGCTCAACGTGCAATTTTGCGCTAAGAAGTTTTACTTTTCTCGTGTTTTTTAAAATCTCTTTCACAGAGGCAAAAGCCCGCGCGAGCGAAAGTAGAGTTTTATAAGATATATTCTCCGGTGGAATAGATATGAACATCATGACACGCTCCTGTTTACTCATTATCGTTTTCGATAATCGGGCTCGCGTTTTTGCCTCCAATTCTAAAGTACAAGCTCGTACGAATGCTTTATATCCATCCTTAGGATTCTATGGCGCTATGAAAAATAATAAAGTAATATTTTTTTATTAATTTATTAGTTACAAAAAATCGCAAAATACAATTTTACATATCTTTTCTATGTATCTATATATATATATATATATATATATATATATATTTTTATATATATATTTATAGTATATAAAATCTTATATAGTATATATATATATAATATAAAATTTAATATATATATGTATATAACTATTATATATATAGTATCTATATATATATATTAATAATAATATAATTATATATATATATCAGTACAGGTGTGAGTGATATATATTTTATATAAATACTATATATATTTATATATTATATATTATATGAGAGTAACTATTTGTATTTTATACAAATTTATTATGAATATAACATTATAGGAAATGATTCTATGAATTTAAGGGTTTAGAACAAAATTGGTTTCGGATTTGTAATGAACATTTTCATAATTTATTTATCACCCATTCTGGATTTTTTTTCCTTTCACAAGTTGAAATATTTTTTTCAAATTTATTTTTCTAACTTAATATAAATGAATTTTTTTATCATATTCAGGAAAAAGAGTATTTAATGTTGTATTATTATCTAGGTGTGAATAGTTAGAAACTATAAAATCTAGAGAAATTTTCTGTAATTCAGAAATGAAAAATTTTTCGCCTAGGCAAAAGAAATAGATCGCGCTGTTTATATTTATGTAATCTTGAGCATAATAGACTAAATGATTTGTTAATCGAGTTATGTGTTTAAAATAAATTCGCTTAAGCAAGACTTCAAGCGAAATTCACTGGTTTGTCTTAATTAAATCTCCCTATTTTACCTAAAATTATTAATAAGAGGCATAGCCGAATACAGAATCTACTTTCGCTCACATTATCGAAAGTTCATAAATTATTTTTTTGTTTCTACGCTTATCTCCCATATTGATATTGGTCCTTTGAATTGAATGTTTTTGTCTGTATTGGAAACAGTCATCTTCTCAGTTTCCTGTGTACTTGTTATAGGCCATTCTATTTACGACCGAAGATCGATAAGTTTGGAATTTGGCGCTCTTACCTCTTTTCTCAAAACTCATTGTCCTCAACTCCGTTATAGAATACGTTCCGATATCTATATGACTTCAAATAATATATATATATATATATATTATATTATTTACTATATATATTATATATATGGTGAATAGTATATATATATATATATATATTATATATACTATATATATATATATATATATTATATATATATATATATATACCTACTCCCTTTGGCTTATCATCTATTAGGTATATGGATGGGTTGCGTATCATATAATATATTTAGATGTAATACCTACTATATATACTGTATATGACATAAGTATGTATATTAATTACGTATATGTATATCCGTTAGCTAGAATATATTATAGTATATATATTGTTAGTATATTATACTAACAATAAATTTAGATATAGCGGTTCCCTTATATATATATAATATAATATTATATATACCTGGGCTTCATATAGATTTCGCGCGCTCATCTCCACTTCTTTCATACTCAGTGTGGCAAGATGAGCGACCATCCGAACGCGTGGGCGAGTAGCTAATCTACTACTACATATATTTCGAGATATTTACTACCACCTGATAGAATAGCTTGATACATCATAACGAATGTATGCTCATATAGCATTTGATCGTACTCAATTAACATATATGCGCCTCTACTCCGGACGGCTACTGATTCTAGTAAATCACTACATCTATTATCATATAATATATATACTATATAACGTATATATATAGTATTATGTTTGAGTAAATATCAATTTGTACACATACTTTGTTTATGCTTTCAGTAAGTTATAATTAATATTTGAAAAATTTGTTTAAACTCACCCGTGTGTTTCCTGAAAGCAAATCATTTAAAACGAAGTCACCGTCGAAAAAAGTCCTTGCATGTTTTTGGACGTCATATTCTAGTTTACTTTCAACATGCCTTCGAATGAATTTTTTCCTCTCGCAGCATGCTAAGACAGGACTTTTGGAAATTCTTCGTTTTTTTCCAATAAAGACTTCGGATCTAACTAGTTCGGCAGTTCTGTCATGTGAACGTAATGTATCAAATTTTTCGATCACAGGTGTCATTACGCTTTCACGTCAAGCCGCTGAACTGAAAATTATTTCTCAATCCAGGCCGTTTCTTAATGTCTTTTAGCGACATTTGTGGGTAAAATACTTTTTGTCACTTAGAAAAGTTCACGTCTTGGTCTTTGGAATATCTTCTCAAGTGACATCTAAAGTTCCTGTGGAGCGATTAATCTCCAGTACACAAGTTTCAACGGTTCATGCAACCTCCCTCACTTTTAATCCATTACAAAATGTAGCTATATCGCATTCAACAGTTCGGCATATACCCACCGAGCTCTTTACTTTCACGAAAACGCAATTCATCAATTCATATCTCTTTTTTTATGAGTTATTATAAGGTAAACCGTATAAAATTGGATCCGCCTTAGATTTTGCTGCTTTCGGCCTTTTTGCGATATTCCCGCATTCGGATTTAACGACGATTCGTCTTCTTATGCGTTGCATAATAGCGTTTCGTAATTTGTGATCTTACGTTCGTTCACTTTTTAACGAGCGTAATTTGAGTGAATAAAAAACTTGAATTTTTACTTTATCATCTTCGAAATTGTGCAAAAAGCTCGGTGATCCAAATCTTAAAAGAGGCTCTAATTCTTTAAGGACCTCGTAGAAATTTCCCTTATTTAGGGGATTCTTTGTCGAACGAATCGTAATTTTGAGATGATACAGACATCTTTTCAATCGCCTTCTTATAATTTCTTTGTTTTCTTTTATATTTTCGCAACGTTTTATAAGTTGTTTAAATTCCACGTAGATAGAGACATCTTCGCCTTTTTTATGAATGATTATTCTCATATCTACACCGTATGGGGTAAAGACATATTTGGAAATTTTTACAAACTCCTCTTTTTCGAGATCCTTAAATGTTATAAAAGTTGCCGCCCTTTCGATTTCAAAAACGCTATACGACATGAAACAGCTTTCGTCGAAGTTCTTATGTTGATCAACGTCTTCATCATTGGCAGTGCATTTTGAGTTATGGTGTTATTAAACATTATTATTATTTATTGATGTATTATTATTATACTATTATATTATATTTATTATTTGATAATATTTATTATTATTATTATGTATTATTATTTATTATTTTTATTACATATTGCCGTTATGCCTTGAACAGACATTCACCTTGAGATATATACGTTTCATATTCTATTTTTTCCTGGAAAATAAAGAGAATTATAATAATGAAATAAGAGAAAGAGAAAATTATTAAGCAACATCATTATATTAAGTGGTTAGAAAACGCTTTTGAGAAGCGATTTTCATTCCATCGTGATTTATCTCGACCCACCTCGACTGAGGATTGGTGAATCACAGGGGGTGGAAGCATGTGCAATTTATATACCGTACGAGAGCGTGAATAAATTTTGTTGGACCCGCCCCTCTCCTTTATGATCCTATAGCGATTAATGTGCTATCGTCCAGCGCTGATATGGAGCTTACTGCCTGTTGAGTCTTTTTGTCGGCGAAGGCGAAGTTATAATGTGCGGGAAAGGTGAAATGTGCTATATACTCTCAACGCTTTTAACAATCTTTTACTCTGCGCTCATAAGCGCGCGCGTAAATATCGAACGGGCCGTGTATAAAAATAAAAAGGGCTTTAAATAGATTTATCTACTGAGGACACGGGAATTTATTCACCATTCGCAGTTCTTCTACGACTACCTAAATTTTGTTATTTGATACCTCCTTTCCTTCCGAGAAACGTAAAAAGTCGCCTCTTAGTTCTACACTCACGTAAACGAAATTATTACCCGTTAAAAATTTTTCTAATATTAATTTGTTTGTTATTCGCTGTAGAAGAGAAAATAAAACGTTCGACGATCGATAACTTTTAATTCCGATCGCGATGATGGCCCACGCGGAAATAAATATTTACGAGGTTAATTTTAACGAAAGTCGCCATTCAGTAGTCGAGTTCGCGGCGCCGATATTTCTAGCCGATGCCGATAGGAGAAAAAAGCAAAAACTTTGGTTCGAGGAAAATGTGGATTCGCTATCATTTGAACCGGGTGGTTTTTTGCGTCCCGGCACTACGTTAGACGGAATACCTTCGGATCGGACTGAAAAATGCACAAAACTAACTATGCTCGAAGAATACTTGTATTTTAATATCGCCCCCGAAAATTTGAAATCTTCGTTGAAGATGACATTGAAAAAAAGAGGCGCGCGGTACCCGTTGAATTTAATTTTCAACGCCAATCACGTTTTTGACGATTTAGAATTACTGCTGAACAATATTTTCCCTCGATGGTATTTTCATATTTCGGAAAGGTACGCGCGTCGTTTAAACAAAAAAGCCTCCCCCTCCGCCTCACCCCCTATAGGTAAAACGAAGAGAACAGTGCCGTCGAAACGAATAGTATCCAAGTTAAATAAAGCAAATCTGTTCCACAGTATTTCCGTTATGAAAAATCTGATGGAATGCGGATATTTGAAGCGAATGGAAAATATCGCCGGATTCTCGACCGTTTCTCCGATGAAACGTAAGTTACTACGGTTTGACGCGATGTCCTTAGTCTTTTCGTGCGAAAGGTTTATTTCCTCAACGTGGGAAGCGTTTAAATCAAACAAAGAGGTAGAACCCGTGAAAATTACGTCGTCGTTCGAAAATTTTATACTAAAACTTTTCAGGGAAATAAAACTATTGAAATCTTTCGTATTAGAATCTTCGATGGATTTCGCTAACGACGTATCCTTCAAAAATAATAAAATTTTCGAAGAAGATTTAGGTAAAGCCGATAAGCTCAAATTTCTCGACATTTCGCGGTCCTTGATGGCGAGTGTCGCCAAAATTACCGAGGAGGAAATCTCCCTCGGTAGATGTAGAATGTCTTCAGATTGCCCGATTCAAGATCTTCGGGATCCGTTTTTCCCTAAATTGATGGAACGAGATAAACTGGCTATTTTAGTATGCTTCACCGTCACAGGAATCCCGATTATAGCGGATTTAAACTCCCGCTCTTACCTAAATCCTTGGAAAATGCGAGTGAGGTTAACCGACTCGATCGACGACGACTATTGCGCAGTATTTTGTCACATGGCGAGAGATTTGATACACGGCGGTTTCTTGTTTAAACGTGAAAATGAAATAAAATCGATCGTCGGTTCCTACAAAAAGACAAACTTCAACGCCGTTGTGCCAATTTTCACGTCGGGTTTGGCGCGCGTCCTAAAACCTCTCATTCAAACTAACGTATTCGCTTCCATTTGCACCTATAGCATTTTGAAGAACCCTCATTTGGTCATTCACGACGTTCATTTCGCGACGTTACTTCGCTTGTGGGGTAAGTTAATAATACCCGAAAACGTCGACTCAGACCGAGCTCGAGCGTTTCTGGAATCGATATACGCCACCGCCTCGGCCTACCCAGATTTGCCAAATTTTCGCGCTTTTGGAGAAACGTTAATCGATTCCCCAGCGTTGGCGTTGAGAGAAAAAACTGGTAACGAAGCTGTCTGCTCCGAAAACCTAATAAAGCCTCTCTTTTTTTTATTATTCAACCGAGATAAAATAAAAGAGGAAAAAATGTTCGACATTTTAGTATTATTGATTCGTGAGTTTATCGGTCGCCTCGTCTCGTCGCTCAAAAAACGGAATAGTTTGAAAATTATTAGAATGAGCCTTTTCCTTTTGAGAATTACCGTGTACGGCTCTCTTAAAACTAAGACTCCTCATATAAAGAGAAATAATGTTTGGAAATTGCCCGAAAATGAATTTAAAGAAGAAGATTATTTTTCGTTGCGCGCGAAAGCCTCGTTGCGAGAAGATCTAGAAAACGTTAGTTACTACGATTATTTCTTCGGCCTAAAGAAAGATTATCTATGCAGCCGCACGGATGATCACACGATGGGCGATTTTAGTTTGGATCGCCTTAAATTTTTTGCGAAAAATCAATTAAAATTATCGG